>DWEJ01001690.1:0-12578 GCA_018245835.1 Mysoria sejanus stolli | reverse complement strand
CTGTCCGCGCGGCTCGTCCGCTTTCATTGTCGGTTCAACGATTGGGTGGCATATGAATATTTTAAATTGTTATTGGATGTTATAAAAAATATATTCGTTATAATATCGACTCAGTCATTCTAAACGTCGTTGTTATACAGCATTGTATTATGTAACTGCTTATCGATCATTGTTAAAAATTTGTATGATATATATGTATATCGTCGACTTGAAATTAGAATGTTGTTCACGTCGCTTTAATTGTTCTAAATAACTAATAACATGTGTAAATAACACGTCCAATGGTTACTTATGGAGGGGCTCGCGTGATACTGGCTAAACAATGTGGCGAATCTGTAGTGATAAAATTGAAAAATGATAAATTTACGAACGTGACGTTGTTAGGGTTTAAGCAAGATTGTAGGAAACGTTAGTGCTAAGTCAGCTAAGGCAATATAAAAATGGCGACTTTTTCGTGTGATACATTGAAAATCTTGCTAGCGGCAATTTATCAAGTTCATTAACCGCATTGTTGTTGCTCGTATATACAAAAGCGCGCGAAACGCATTTCGAGCGTATCAGTGCAGCGCAATACCGAAGCGTTTTTTTTGTATTTATTTAACGACGGGTCCGATGGTGTAGAATGTTTGTATCGACGCGACGGCGCGTTGCTAGCGATATAAACGCGAAATAAAACTGAACATAGGAAACAGTAAACAGGCTCGTAACTGTATCCTGCTTTCAACGAGCAAGCAAAGCGATTATGTCGCGGCCACGCCGATGCGCGTCTCGCCCTATACGATACCCTTAATATAATATGTATGATGTTATAATACGACTGACTAACAAATCCGATTGAGCGTCAATTAATTCAATAAAATTTACCTACTTAGAATCTGCAGTCGAGTATTACGTTTTACACGCTTCAACAGGTTACATATATATGTATATGCTTAACTCAACCGAGGTAAGCAAATGCGTACGCAAGGGAAATTTGATAAAAACCGAATGTCGAAAATTGTGAAAGTTCGCGGAAATTCCCCACCTCCAAAACAGGAATTCTTATTGGAAACGTCGCGTGGCATGTTGCGATTGAATTCGCTGCCGTGGAACCTACACCTAAATATATATGAGAACGGCAATAAAGTGCATATCAAATATGTCTTGCATATGTATAATCTAGTTGTAAGTTGTGCGCGGTGCTCGTGTACGCTCGGTGAATGTGTGACGACATACGTCGCTCGGCAGAATAACATTAACAAAATTATAAAAGTCCATTTCAATCGTAACTTTTTTTTATGCGGACATCTGTCAAGTTTATTGAAACCAACTTTATTCGACGCAGTCACACGCGCACGCGAGCGTGCGTCGCGACCGGGTTGAGTATTGTACAAAACACGCATGTAACACCAAATCGTAACATTACGTAGTTCATAATCTGTTATACTATTTGTACTTATATTATGTCGGTGTGCTAATACTTAAGTTACTACTATTAATCGTGTATATAATTGAAGTGTCTTAGCAATGTAACTTGAATGCGGTAGTCGCTGTCACACTGAGCTCCGTCCGTCCAGTTCGGTTCACGAATGACGTTATATGTAGCCACCAGCACGGTCAAGGTATATATCTATACAACTCTGAAACAGGTATGTATAATTCATGTTACGTCACTTCGAAAACGCAACAACGCATCTGTGTTCAATTATATATAGAACATTATTTTAATTAACGAGCCCCGCTCGTCTCCCGCCCCTAGATGGCGCCGTGTAATTATCATAATAATTAAAATTATTCACGCGGAAACATACAATGGTAAAATGAAAAAGTTAACACACTCGAATCTGTGAAATCAATGGCGCTTAAACGAACTACCTTTTAATGTAGCTAGTGTACTGCCCCCTCGGGGTTGCGACGGCTGATGTTTATTAAAACGCAAGCCTTATATTTACTAAATTCTACCGACAGACAATTCCTGGGGAATCCAATCAAACAATCCACTTCACTACTTTAACTGTAAGTAACGGACCCCTAGGTAGCCGCCGTGCGGCCACCGCTCTGCAACAAACCCGCTCGGGTGACTGAACACCGATACATAAAACAATTGTTTCGATATTGAATTTTTTTCAGAAATCTTTGTTGTAACGATGGAATTTACTTCACTAGACACGGTTCAGTTAATAACTCGCTTGTTATCTATATTGATTTCATTACCTTGCCTAGTTTGTTTTGTTGGGCAGACAGTTATTAAAAATTAATAATTTGTGTTTATTCTCGGTTATACCTCGCGAATTGCGGTGCGTGCGTAGGGTATATGATTTTGGGTCTCGAGGATGGTGTCTCCCCGGTGGTGTCATCCTGGTTTTGGGCAGTGTTGGTTGCCATGGTCGTTACAAGCTGACCCGTAGCTAGAATACTACGTTTTCCAACGTTTTCAGCCCCACGGGTACAAGCACCGTAAGGGAGATGAACATTCATTGGCGCAAGGCGTTTGAGAAAACATAAGGCTCATTATTTTCTGGGTGCAATAAAAGATTATTATTATTTAATGTTGGCTTCATTTAGAATTTCGCTTCGGCACGTCGATCCAAATGTAGCGGGCAATTGCTTGAAGGACCAAAGCTTCCTACGCTCGGATACGCCATTGCTACCACTGCGAACAGCGCGCCACATGACGGCGCCGCGTAAATGAGCGGTGACCGGATGTACGTTTAGTGCAGCCGCAGCTAAGTGTGTGACAGCGGCTCGATTGTCCAAACGGGTTTGCACGTCGCTGGAGCGGTGCGCGCCTGGTGGACCGATTCGTAGCTATCGATCGGTGTTATGTCCAAGGTACCTAACCGTTGGTTGCCAAGCATGCACTCAGCCGCGGAAATATAGCCTCGGCGGCATGGCTCGCTTACGGCCGATCTGGTGACGGTCTTCCCGACATTATCCCACTTATAATTAATTTGTTTGCTCTTATTATACTTTATAGTCATATTCGTATAATATGCATTTTTTTCTATTCAATTCTCACTTCAAACGTAGATACAACTGCTTATCTGCTATTGCTATAAGTGGATTTTAAAAAGTTGCCAATGATCGCAACTTGTAGTCTGATTCATATCATACCCTTCGGGTGAAGTTTATATTTTTAATTTTTCCCACAGTAATATTTTTCGAATTGCAGTAGTTGCGCCGATGAGTTGGTTATTGCACGGCTAAAAGTTAATGTATTGTGTGGGTAAAAGGATTGTCAAAAGTACAAATTTATTAAATTTTTCTAAGATTAGGCGGCATGATTGTTAAATATATTGCTGTCATAGGTATTTGTTATCGATGGCTTTGGAGATTTTTCGATATACGGTGTTGAGGTTTATAGCTCTTATGGTGCGTTTTCTATGAGGGCAATTACGTGCTGGATGGACGACGAAGACAGTTCAGTGTGTGAGCGGTGATGATTGTTAATTCGCAATAGATGTGTTAATGTGAAGTCTAATTAGAAAATAAGTGAACTTAGTATTAACGAAATTATATTTTCAATACCCTTGCATACAAAAATATAGTTCAGACGTTCGCTATAAGACTTAAAACAGCCAGCAAACACAACTCGGGATTTGTGTGTTACAATAGATTGTTAAATTGTGTTTTTTTTTCTTTCTTTCTTTAGGAACGTAATCGTTCTTGTGTACGTACGTGTACAAGTGTATACCATTTACTCAAGCACCCATGTATAGGTAAAATATTTATTATTAATTAATGTTAAATCTTGTTTTATTTTTGTTGATTTCGTACGTGTAGCGCATCCCAGGCACAAACTAGTTACACTAATATTGTTAAGTGTGTAATGTAATTTAATTTATTTATTAACGTTATTATGTGACTGTTGGATGATGAAATTTAATGTCAACATTGGCGTAGCGAAGCCGCTGGTTTTTATTAAGCATAAATGTCCAAAGGTATCTAAATGAAAATTTAATAATATTTGTAATAAATACGGTTATAATATGTTGGTGTTAAATTTAATTTATTCAATATTACATTTATTAATAATTTAATGACTTTTATGATAAATATTTAAATTGCACGATTATATTATTACAGTTATGTATTTCAATTATATGGTGTTTATGCTATTTTGCCTTTCCGTCGTCAATATGTATGTACGTTAACATTGAAACGCATGTGATGCACAGTGTAACGATGTAATGTAAGTTAGATCATTCTCTTTTTGAAAATGGAACATCGAAATAAATAGGTTCCAAATTACATGTCGTTTTATTTTTTTTAAACCTATCACTATGTCCCTACATCGAAGTAACAAAGGTGCGTATATTTTCTTTAACACTGAATGACACACAAAATATTCACATATAATATGGCAATTGAACTCCATTGATATTTATAAGCGATTTTACTTATCAGAAAACTTATTAGTGATATATTTTTGGGTTATTTTGGACCCTTGTTGAAACGTTAATTGCTGTTACATGCCACTGGATATCGAACGAATAGTTTAAGTAAATAGCTATGATTTATCTATGGACATTTAATTCACAAATTTTAATTTTATGTACCACTATACGTACTACTTTTCTCACTTTATTCATTTAACATACAAGTAGAAGTTCATAAGTATCTAATTAACAAGGACTATTAAAACCGTGTTGAAATGAGCAGCGTTCATAATACGTCCTAAAGTTGAGTACGTATATTCACAAAAAACTACACAGAATTAGTCCAGTTCCGATTGGCAGTTAATAAAAAAAATAGATGAATTACAAACTGAATAACGCACAATAATAACAATGCAACACTATTTAAAAACACACAACATTTAACATACACAGACAAAAAAAACTAAATAAATAATATTAATAAACTAAAGCCTTATATATCTTCCGTGCCGCCAAAGCGACACGTTCGCGGGCGCCCGTGACAACAAACGCACGTACCATTGACACGCGGCTGGGATATTTCCTGTATGTAGCGTGACATCTATGCGCGTTACACGCGTGAATAAATATACTGCACCGTGCGGAGATTATAGCACGCGTACACACATGTAACGCCATCCGCCGAACACATGAAGAACGCCGAACTATTGAACCTCCGTTCAAGAGCTTTAATTAATCGAACCATAACTGTGAGACATGTGCACGATGAACGGCTCGTGGACGTCGAGCCCGGAATGTGTAATGGGCCGGATGTGTTTGAAAAGTAATTTAAGACGTACACAAGTGAAGTATAAACGTGCAAATGTCCAGATGTACATATTCTGGACGTTGCAACTCAAAAATATTTACGTTGTTCATTCAGAGGCGGGTAGAATGGATTTTTGTGACACGTGTTGATACATTTGTAGGTATATATTATGTGTATATAATACGTCTGTATATTTGTAGTAAATTGTTAATTATGAGCTGTGCTGCTGAAGCGAAATCTTGAAAAGTAATATCACGCTTGTATCTCCCCTACGAGGTGGACACTCCCACGTTTCACCAGTTACATTTAAGTGCCATCACGGAATAGGTGGTAAGCCTGCGTGTAGCAGTTTGCCGGGCGCAAATCAAAATTACGAGCTACTACTAGAAGTAACATAACGCCTATAATCTCCGAAGAGATAGGCAGAGGAGTGTAGTACATACAATTAACCAGTTAGGTTTACATCCATCTATGAAGTAGATGGTGACCCTATGGTCATATACCGTACACAAATCTAGACTGAACCACTACAAAACAAACCTACCACTAGAAAGCCAAGTTAGAAAAATCCAATACCTGACTGCACTCAGGACCTCTCGACAACCCCGCTTGCAGCCACTCGACTAGGTAGGCAGTCTTATAATATGTATCTTGCACTAAGAATATAATACGAAATAATTCCTTATCCGTAGAATCAAACGGAAAGCGTTAAAAGGAAAAATTCGTTTCTCATCCATGCAATACTAGTTCATTTTCAGGAATAATTTATTCATAAAATGAGCTGATCTCGATTATCATATTTCTACATAATAAATTTGCTTACGGATGCTTTGATTTGATTTAAAAAATGAGGCTTATGTTATCTGAGACGAAGCCTGTATAATAAATCCAATCACGCCTTACCTGGAAATGGTGTGTATATTTTCTCGACGCTGGAGGTCAGAGCTAATACCGTTAGTACTAATTCTGGAGTGACTGATTGTATCGCGGAATCTATCAACACCTATCTGCACGTCAGTATAATAAAGCTCTATTTAATTGAAGGATTTTACTATCTAGCGTCCAGTGGTTGGACAAGCTGACCAATAAGGCAGACGTCGCATGTTCTACTCCTGTTCGTAACAAATAGTTACGTGATTTTTGTGTTTGTTCTTCGTATGGACGTAAAGTTTTCTTGATACACGCTTAGATATTTTATGCTTATTATCTGTTTAGTATCAATTACACAGGCTCTGCCTAATTTGAAATCACACAGCCATGGGCGAATAAGTAAACAGTATTTTTTCTTTCCTCATTTACGAAAATAACATTATTTTTTGACTAAAATTATTCGTCCAACGTGGCCGCATTTAGTATTTGAAACACAAAATTATAGATGAAATATGATAATTTTGTTTTTACGGTAAGCTCGGATATATTTCCTTAGGCATATTCGCTCTAAAACATAAATCAGAATGACTAACCTAAATAGAGGTTATGTGATTGTTTTTGAGTGCATTCTTACGTCGACTCATTTAGGCGGTATCACGAAAAACATTAAATGCATTTATAACAGCAAGTTGGCTAAAAATTGTATACGGTCCGATAGTTAGAGAACTTGACTTGGATTCCCAGCCCTGACATAAAAATGTGTGACGAATTTGACACTATTTTTGGATGCGATGGTCACTGTAAGCTTATGCGCCATCTTAACTTCATCATAGAAAATTATTAAAAACTAGCAGCCCGCCCCCACTCCGCACGAGTAATTAAAAGATAGACATATGCTGTCGTGGGATTTTTGAGTAGTTTTTGTTTCCATAACGGTTATACAGACAGACAAAAATTTTACTGATTGCATTTTTGGCATCAGTATCGATCCCTAATCACCCCCCTATTTTGGAAATATATTTCATGTACAGAATGGACCTCTCTACAGATTTATTATAAGTATAGATTATTACTGTAAAATAATCAGGTAAGTATTGAAATTAATACAACAGTACTCTCACAGCCATCCGTTAATGCTATCAATTTATTTGTACAATAACCGATTAAATTGATCCCTGTCTGTTGATAAGTAGCCAGTGCGTTGAATGCCGTCGGGCCCGGCTGAGCCTCATCGCCCATGCGCTATGTCCGTGGCAGCATTGAAGAACATTTAGTCTGTCATAAGCAACGCAATCCAATGTTCCAATAGGTAAAAATCAAGTGACTTAACTTTCAAAATGCTTTGTACATGCGTATACGATTTATACTGTGCATTTAATAACAATATTAGCTATTTATAGACAAACCGCTTTCGAATGCATTCATAAGCGGTGTACTTAAATTGGATAAATTAATAATGTAATGTTTTCAGTATAAAAGGAAAGAAGAAAAATTTGTATGTAGCACCAACGAAATATTTTATGCTAATTCTTGCCCATGTTCCATTCCCAAAGGATCAAAGGAATATGTGTACTTTAAACTTTGACATAACTACGGGGGAAAATGAACAAAGTAAAACATATGTGTTATCCGTTTGGATTATTAAATAGAAAAAAGGTCCACATATACATAAATACATTATTCATAGCGGTGACGGAAAACTGTTTATTATTTACGTCAACTGCATTAGGAAAGTGGTCACGCACTCGCTTCTTAAATGACCACAAATTGGGTGCTAGTTTAATATCTTGAAGCACGGAGTTGCAGAATATTATAGCCTGAATAGTGAAATAGTAATTGTAAGATTGTTTTAATAATGTTTTTGTGTCCTATTTTTAATTTTTTACATCGGAAAAATATAAGAAGTTATAACATAAAACTGGTTAGATCGACACCTACCTACGTCCGTTTGAAGTTTTAAATCGTACCTGATCGAATACTCCGAGCTTCGTGACGAATAACATAACAATAAATAATAATAACTTGGGACATCACACACGACCACCTGGCCCACAGTAGCGTGAGATCTCGTATTACGATAACCAGACGGCTGATTAGCTAAATATATACATACTTATATAGATTTTTTTACGCCCAGACAGACTTGTGCTTTTCACACAAATATTTTATCTGGATGGCAATCGAACCGACGACCTCTTGCGCATGGCAGGTTCACTAACCGCTGCACCAACGACCCAACAGATAGTTAAATATATGTAAAAATATTCTAGTCAAAGGGCATAGGGTGACTAAACTGAAGAGATATAAAATTAAATAAGGTTTATCTCTATTTTTATGCTACAGAAACCTTAAGGCTTCTTAAGTCTTGCTTAAGGCTACTTCTTACTACTTAAGGTATTATGTACTTTAATCGGGTTCACGTTCATTACTGTGATATATTGTGTTAACGACAATAGAACTCGCTTGGCCGACGCTTAGATCATAAATGCGATATTTCCTTGCGTCAGACTATGGACTCCTAATTTGTTACAAATATTGTTTCACTTTTGTTGCATGTACATATTTGTAGCGAGTCGCAGGCATTAAACGAAAGGTGTTAAACGAAAAATTGAGAACAAGACGCGTCACAAAACAAAAAGTTCCGGATCCGCTTCACAGCAAACACGCTCTACTGCAAATTCAATAGAAAATACGAGATTACTTATCATCCACATTCGCTAATCACATGAAAAAAAAGATACGTCTTAAAATTATTTTAGCTATCTATTTATATTTAACATTAATATTCAAATTTTATGAGTCCCGGTATTCATTTTATTAAAGCGTGATCTTCGATTCGAAGTATCGTAGATTATTAGATATATATCGTAGTATCCACAAGTAATTTGAAGATGCAATAGACACGTCATAGCTTCACTACAGATACATCAGGTTGACAATTTTTTTCTATATCAAAGCATCTCTAGTTAACGTTGGGAACACTTGGATACAGAACTGACACCCGGATCCGGAAATCATTTCAATCCTACTAACTGTGGCTGCCGGGGGCCGCTACACGGGCTACATCACCTGGTAACGAATGCCGCGCTGCGGCACTGCTGGACGACAGGCCGGTTCCAGACAGTTGTCAGCTCAATAATGATTTAGTGGTGGTGGCATTTCTTCTGCTTTTAATGTAATAATTTGATTTGCATTAATATAAATTGGTTGTCAGATTATTTTTGTCGTAGACAATCTCAAAAATTATTTATTCCAAATGTTGTGCGCTTTGTAAATTTGTTCAGGAGCAGACAGGACCGTAGAATTAAAAGCTTGTACATACAGTGTGAATACAGTGTTTTGAAAAGGTCAAAGGTAAAAAATTGATAACTAAAATGTTACAAGATATAATTATATGTAGGTACCTACCCGCTGCATAATTTAAAAAGACGTCAGAAAAACTTGTCCCGCGTCGCTGGCGGCCGCTAATAAAAGTGATGTGCTCTTAACCTTTCCAGAGGTCGAGACTGTTCTTTAATTCGTGAAATTATCATTCAAGGTCGATTAGTTCTTAACTACTCACGTGTGCGTATCGGTCCGCCGTTTTACAACCAATAAAACATTGTCAACGGCACACAAATTAAATTTTGGCATACACTTTAAATTTCATTTCAAAAATGTAAACATTTTCTGCATATAATCTGACTGAATTTTACATATCGTTTTATATGAATATATCGTTCAATATAAACGCATAAAAAGTTTATGCTACAATGTGAAGCCCTTAATTATATCCGATTAGTGGAGCGTCCTCCAGCCGTTTCTGACGGAGAGGGACATCGAGCCCTCGCCACTGCTGGCCACCCACACACTACTCTACAGCGGACACGCAGCCGGGTGCTCACAAAAACGCACGAGGCCTTGAGGCCTTGGAGTATATAAATGACACCATTTCATCAAATGCCGAGACAGGTCATTGTCTATTCAATATTTTACTCGTCCGGCAACTTAATTAATACGTAAAAAAAGTTATATACATAAATTATATATTTCTTTTTTAAACGATGAAATAAGTCTGAATATTTTTTATTTCTTGTATGTTAATAACTTTAAAATATACGGGCGTGGACAAGGTCGAGGTAAGGTGTTAAGTGACTTATGGTCGACCATTTATAAAAAGGATGATCAAATCAAATGAATATAAACAGATTATAATCAAAACATATTTATTCATCACATCCACAACATGACGCAACGCGGCGCTACCACGTCAGACGCATCACGTGGTCCGTCTTCCTCTTGGACGGCTTGATGAAGCCCAGGAACTGCAGCTCGGCCACCGCGCGCGCGAAGCGGACCCTGGCCGAACATACCGTCATGATGAACCAGTACCAGGACAACGTGCCGACGGTCCAGAAGCCTGTAGTCTCATGGGCTGCGGCCTCCGTGCAACAGCGTAATTATGATCTCAGGAGGGCGAGCGATACACTATAGCAGTACTAAACGGTCGCGGCCAGAGCTGCGCGGCGCAATACGACCTCCTCGATGTCACGTATTTGAACACCGACCCAGGCACTGCAGACTGTACAGTGGAGTAATACAAAAACCACAATTGGTCTCGTGTATGTATCCAAAGGCTTGGCAGAAAAGTGCAGTGCGCCCACAACCCGAGGGTCGCTCGCTCGGCGGCGCGCCGCCTGCACGCGCCGCCTGCACGCGCCGCCTGCACGCGCCGCCTGCACGCGCCGCCTGCACGCGCCAGGGCAATGATGCCGACAAGGAAGCGACTATAATATACATATAATTTACGCGTTACTTATAATTTTACGCGTGGTGATACGATACATAATGAAAATATAAATTAGAAAATGTTGTAGTGTTCGATTTGTTAATAACTAAAAACTAACTAAATAAAACAATTCGTAAACATGAACTTAACTTGGACTGGATAACAGCAATTATTGGAATAGTTTTAATTGTTCACTATATCGTTGGTCGTGTTGGTTGACAGTGCGACTGCCGAACGGGAGGTCCCGGGTTCGATTACCCGGGTCGAACACTACAAAAATTTTTTAATTACAAATTTTCTTCTAGAAAATCTAAATTAGAATTCTGTAGTGGTTCGGAATCTGAATATGTGCCCGATGCACGGCAATAGGCGATACGTAAACGTAACCGGTGAAACGTGGGAGTGTTCTGCATTCCTCTGCCTACCTCTTTGCCATGGATTACAGGCGTGAAGTTATGTAGTTTTAATTACACATACGCTTATTACGCAAGTTAGAAACAAAAATTAAAGCATCCATAAATTAATAAGGTGTATGTACACTTCGCTTCGTACAAAGCACTGAGTCGCTCCTCAGCGTTTTGGGCCTGAACAACTCTTATCAGAAAAAATCGGAACAAATCATAGATAGCATCTTATCGACTACACGAGGGACAGTTCAGTGACAGTGCCGATGTTAGCGGCTACTTCTGAAGCGATCGTACGTCCACAAGTAGCAGCGGAGCAACTAACCATATTATAGACGTCAGCGGGACTACTCGTCGAGTTATGTATAGGTAGAGGATTGCACTGGATAACAGCAGTCGGCTGCCGGATGAACAGCTCACTCACTGTACGCTAGGGTCGGGGAAGCGCGCGTCGAGGTCCGCACGCGGCAGCGCGGCAGCGAAGGCCTGCAGCCAGTCGTACAGGTTGACGTGCTGCCCGCACTCCAGCAGCCGCGCGTAGGCCGCGCACGCGGCGGGCGGCGCGGTCTCGCAGCACGAGCACTGCAGTAAACAAATGTTTGATATATTCTTCCTAAATTAATTTAAAGATTAAAAAGCTTTTACTGCTAATTTCCAATTTAGACCCCAACGTTTTCATGCTTGTCTCTACACAGATAGGTATGTAAATTGACACACGCTTACGAAACACAGAAACTACGAATATTGCCTAAAGCTTGTAGCAAGTGTGCAGATACCCTAGGGGCTTATAATTTTGCCTACCACCCAAAGCGTCCTGATTTCAAATGAAGGCGCGCATCTCTCTACTCTAATTATATCTCGCTGTAGCGGGGACAGTGAGACGCTGTGCGAGAAACCTGAAACTTGCACATGTTTAATTTGTCCAGTATGTTCTGTAGGGCGTGCACAGCCGGCAGCGCGCACGCGGCCGGCCTGAGCCCTGCCGCTCCGGCCAGTGTCTTAACAATGAAGCGAGAAACGGGTGAGGATGGTTTCCCTTGCATTGAACAAAACTTGACGATTACTCGGTGTGACCTAAAGTATCAGGAATAAAATAACCCACTATTTTATCTGGTGGGCTCCAGTGTCAACCCCGCAAAACAATTGTGCAATAAGAAAGTATATTCACTGTCTGTAGGGTAGGGCGAGGCTAGTTGAGCAATTTTTTACTCAAGTGATTATAGCTCCTCAATTATAAGTCTCAATAGCTTGTGTGGCATACCGACGGATTACTTATTTATTCTTTTACAAAAAAGCCCATAGTAATTTGTTTCTGACAAATCAAGTTCAAAAGTTACAGCTGTTTAAACGAAGAAAGTAATGTATGCTCA
>DWEJ01001689.1:0-12579 GCA_018245835.1 Mysoria sejanus stolli | reverse complement strand
CAGGACCTCCCAGGACATCTGCAGTCGCACTTGCAACCACACGACCAACGAGGCAGTCATTAATCATAAGTAGGATTATTGCTTCACGGTACTTTTGTTACACAGATGGATCATTTAAACCCGCTAACATTTTGCATAATTCTTCTTCTGCACGCTCAACAGTAATTTCTTCCCTTCCTATCCGTGCTGCCATTCATAATCATCAGTTTTTCAACCTTCCACCTCGAGACAGCATACTGGGCCTTTGACGATAGTTTGAATATACTTCGACAAACGAAATATACATAAAGGTTAACAGATGATTCTCCGTTAAATGGGACATAAATATTTCAGCTGTACCATACGTGTCGGTTGATTATATAATGTTTTCTAATCTTTCCTTTTACATAATGGCTGACTATAAAACGTGTGATCTGAAATGTATACTCGCTGTCACTTTTGGGGGGTTAACACTGAGGATTTGCTGAATGTGTTGAATGTAAAAAAAACGTGGTTGAAGACTGGTTATTTTCATATTCCTGATTGTTTTATCATCTAGTGATTGCCAACCCGCACTTATCTAGAGTGAAACAGTGTATGGCTTTAAACTTTAGTCATTTTTAGAGGGATCCGTATCCAAAAACGGAATTAATTTAAACGGGTATGAGAATGTTAATTTAGGATCTCTATTACTAATACGAGGTTTATTTTGAATTTTGTACGGGAATTGTGCAGTTATTGTTAGATTTCCTCAAAATTGGAAAGTGGGTCACCAAAAAATATGGCCAAAAAACCGTTTGAAAATTACCACCACGAACTTCAGAAGACAAATGTCTCGAATATTCTAAGACATGCGGACATAATGTCAGACAGTATCTTAAACGTCATATATTATCAGTGTTTCAAACTTTCGAGACTTAGAGCGATGTAACAATTGACAGAATACAACGCGTAACATCACGCCTGTAATCCCCGAAAAGGTAGGCAGAGGTGTGCAATACACTTCCAAGTTTTACCAAGAACGTTATAAAGAACATAGATACAATTTTTCTATGTAATTTTCACATATTTCGATGTCTTCTGCATTACTGTAAAGCTAATGGCGCGCTTGAATTGTCCTAAAATTCTGACATTACATGAATTATGGATTAATATAACCTTGCCCATTTTTCTTCTCTTTCAATAAGCTCCCTACGGTAAGGTTGTCTGGAAGATATGTCTATTGTACTTACCTCACTTTCTTGTTTCCGCTATATGATATATTTGTCTCGTATGTGATTTGCAACAAAATGTTCTTGTATTGTAATTTGGATCACTTATGCTCGGAAACGAGATTGCGACCAATTAAAAACTGTCTTTGTATCTTTTGTTCCGCAAAGCGAAGGTCCGCGGTAGAAGGCTGTGCCGGTGACGTCAGGTGTGCACGCGGCACTGGTCGTGTGGGCGCCGCCACCTGCCGCCTCCCACGTGCCCATTGATGATATGCATGAGCACTACATTCGTATCCGCTTATCAACGTACCGCGATTATGGGCAACAAGCAGTTGATTGTATTATGAACTGGGAAGGACTACTTTCAGGAGTAGATACGGATCCTTAATTTATAGAGGGTAATAAATACTTCAGCTGATGAACCATGTTACTGATTGATATATAATGAGCCAACAATATTATATTGTTATAAAACATATATTATATTGTTTAATTTGAAACATTGGAATAGGGGGAACATGAATAAATCGTATATTCGTATTGCCTAATTTGATGGGAATGGTTTTATTCTTCAATCTCCGGGGATCCTGGGTTTAGAGTCCAGTAAGCGTTTTTTTCCAATATTATCTGAGTGGAATTATCGTGAGGAAGCTTACGCGCCTTAGAATTTTCATAAAGCTCTGAGCTATCTGACAACTGTCAACCCGCACTTGACCTACTTTAGCCTTTGTCATTGTGAAGCAACTTGCAGGTCCTACAACGGAACAATAAGGGAATTGCTGATCATCATCAGCAATTCCTTTATTGTTCCAGATCTGTCATCATCATAACAGATCTCTTCTATACAATCCGCACATTTAGTCTTTCAAGTAGCATAGTCCCAGTAATTGCAGTCGTGGTAGGCAATGAATTGACGGTATTTATTACTACCCTGTATGGTATCTGTTGAAGGGTCGAAGCGTACAACGTGCTACTGCTCTGCTCTGCTCTGCTCTCCTCTTCGGAGATTACAGGTATGACGTTATGTTTACAATTTGTTTAGCCCTGTGATTGACAAAGCTACTATAAGCATAACAACTGTGCAGTCATTCATTAAACGTTTCATACTAACGCAACATGTTCGCAATGCGGCCGGGGAGCGATAATGGAAGTAATGATCTTAACACAGTATTATAACTTTCTAATTACTATAGACTTTCATAAAGATACTTAACGTAACATCACGCCTGTAATCATCCAAGAAGTAGGCAGAGGAGTGTACACTCCCACGTTTCACCGGTTACGTTTACGTCTCACTATGGAATAGGTGGTGAGAATTTTGCCATACATCGGTCACAAACCCGGACTCTAAGCCACTACTAGAAGTTTTAACTAGAAATTCTAGTTATAAAAATCCAATAGTATCCAACCCGGGATTCGACACCAGGACCTCTCAGTAGGCAGAGGCGCTCGCAACCACTCGACTAACGAAGCAGTATTTAAGTCATTCATAACTATATTTGAGCATTAATAAACATAAATAAAATTAATATTTTATAATATCTCTTATTATTTTTTACTTTTATATTAGAAACTAACAGCAATATTATCTTTAAAAAATTTAAAATAAAACAATTAAAGAACACGCTTCTAAAAACAAATTTAAACACCACCAACAAGATTAAAATTTTGTTAATGTAAGTTAGTTAGCGCCCAGAAATTATGTGAAATATTTGGCTCGCGGCATGTTTTCTATTTAAGAAAAATCTGACCAACACAATGTTGTTTTCGATGATATATTTTTATCTCGTAGAGAGAAAAAATCACCAAGTGATACGAACACGCGTTGCTAAGTTAAATACGATTTGTGGGACAAATCTCAGAAGCGCGCGGCGGCTGACCCCGATCGGGCTCGCGACGCCGCACGCCCGTCGCCGTTAAAACGACATCACCGCCTTGCTGCAAGCGGCAACAGTATTATTTTAAAACCAGCCAAAAGTTTACACGCCTGCGAACGCATAATCCTGCGCACAATTTACATAAACGATGTAATTGCATCGCGTACGTCGTGGCAAATGCAGCATTATCATTCGGTTCGCTAAACGATACCGGCTGATCGCGGTACAGCGTAGTCTACCCGAAGACAGCTAAATGCTCTGACCGCGGATGGACAGCAGGATGTGCGACGCGAGAAGCTGTGCTGGGCTTCATAGGCGAAACCGCCCTCAATAAACGCCTATCCAATAATGGGTGTTTATCATTATTAATGATAGCCTAAAGATCATTATTAATAATACTAATTTAATCATACCTGCATCATACCTTAAGCAGGAACGAGTGTGTGAAAATGTTATTCTGAAATCGTCTAAACACCCATTCCGTCTAATAGCGCCAGCTCGCTTACACAACATGTAAAGTTTGGCTTACCGCGCAAGTCTAAATTCGGATCTTAATTGACTTTGTAAGTCGATGAATGAACAGCCGGCAAACGGTAAATGTCTTGAGCGGATTTCTTCGCCAGTTGTCGACTGACGGTATTATTTATACGTAAATAGTTCGATGTGTGTATGTATGTATGTATGTATGTGTGTATATATGTGTGCATGTCGATAAACAAGCAACAACTGATATAGGTTTATGGTCAATAACACATCACAGTAGAATGCAATAAACATGCAGTTCTCCGCCAAAGTGTTAACATTGTTACTAAGAAATGTTACGTTCGATTGTTATCTCAACACACGGTTACCGACATATTAATATATAAAGAAGTGTAACTGTATCTTTTTACTATGGAAATACTAAAAAAGTGAATTATGTAAAGAATCTATACGTGTCATTTACCTACATAAATATATGTATTACTATTCCCGTCTAATCACCCACTGACATTCTTGTGCAAAGCGAAACTACACCACGCCAGGCCCCTTGCGATACAATACCGGGAGCCAAACGTCCCAATCCTCGCAGACTCGATGCAGTGCCTCCACCATTCACAACATAACAAACGAGTTACAATAAATCTCACATCCACTACAAATACGAAACGTTTACGCGAAACAATTCGTGGCGGAGGCCATAACGGGCCCGATGACGTAAAAGGATGTTTTCAGCGGGCCGGCAACACAGGCCGTCTGTTTATCGTCGAGGCACAGTTAGAGCTACACGGCGAGCCCGGCCCGCGGCGAAATGCAGCTGTAAAAACACACGAAATTACTCCACTTTAACAAATCCCAATAAATGTACGTATGTGCATTATTATACACAGTACGTTATGTACGTTAGGTAATATCCGAAAGGAGCACCGCGTTATGATTCAATCATAACAAAAGATCATAAATACGAATTCACCAAAAGAATTCCATTGCAATATATATATGTATGTGGATGTGTAAGTTTTTCGTTTTAAATTCATACAGGCATCCATTAGCGACAAAGAACGTTTCTTTGATTTTTCAAATTACTGTTTTTTTTTTTTCAATTTTCCACTCAATCGACGGTAATGATCGTTCTACACTAATTGGCACTTTATTATCCTGTTGTTGTGCGACAAGCGCCTACATTCAGCAGAAGGTACTCATGTGCATCGCATCACATCGCGACCAGGAAAAATCTGTACGTGAAATATTTTGTTATAACAGTAAAATTATATGTTATTGTTATATTAATATAATAATACTAATCACTCAGATTACGTAAATTAGCTTATAAAACGCACGGTAAACACTTCAAAACATCACCGCACCATGATTATATTTTTGGTCCCCCAAAGTGGGTGCCAGAAGTTTAAAATTACCTTTTCATTCGCTACGATAACTAACTTAATAACCCTTCTTGTACTTTTCGACAGGCCCGTTGGTGCAGCGGTTAGCGTACCTGACTGTTGCGCCGGGGTTCGTGGGTTCGATTCCCATCCAGAATAATTATTTGTATGATGAGCACAAGTAATTGTTCTGTGTCTGGGTGTAAAATAAAATATTTATTTAAGTATATATTCATATGTATAAATGTAGTTTATCAGCCGTCTGGTTACCATACCACAAGCTCTCTTGACGCTTACTTTGGGATCAGATGGCCGAGTGTGGAGATGTCCCAAGATATTATACTGAAATAACACCAGTGTTTCAAACTGCTAAACAATGCGCATGAAAATGATGACCATTTTAACGATGATACTGATGATAATAATGATAAAGATACACAACTGCACAGATTTACCCAACTGCCACCCAGAAACTACGATCTGATCCGTAGCACGCAGTATTACTCAATAACATTTCAGATATAGACAATAATGAAGCTATGAACGTTATATAACGGTTTTATAAATATCAACAACACGGGCCGGCACGCCCGCATAATTACGTTTTCACTATCAATAATTTTGAAAACGCCTCGTTAACGGCCGCGTGGTCGCGAACTGCTGACGCGAAAAAAAAAAACTTATTTCCTAGTGGGTAGTGCTACTCTCTATCTGGGTAATGTGCCAATGCAATAAAAGTTATTTACGTATGTCAATTTATTAAATCTTGTAAACGATTTGATGTATATTATTATGTTTTATAAGATACAAATTAATATTCACGGAACGTATTAATGCGCATAGCGCATCGTACAGCTATGCTATGTTAGACAAACTTAAGAAATTAAACCTATCATTTTATAAAATTATCACAGTTGGTGGTTAAATTCAAACCCTATAAAGATATACTTGTACGTTTTGAAGTGTCCATTATGATCTGAAACTCGTATGAAATCTACCAACTTGTGTCAGTTTGATTGATCAGGCTTACAATACTAAAAAAAAACAGTATCCAAAGGCGGAAGTATGAAAGTCGCTAATAATTATGATGACGATTACAATAAACAATTACAGAAAAATTACGAATATTAACAAACAATAAAATATATTTCATACAAAATAGCTCTGTGAACAAATATTATCCAAAACAAAAATGTGAAAACCGCTCCACATTTATATTTTCCTCCGCAGCACATATTTTTCAGTAGTCACGCTGTCAAGATTACAGATTAAATTAAATTTACTGTCATTGGCAACAAAGCGGAGCTCGCAACGCACCGGACTTTTTTTATATAGCTTTCAAATGCTAGTAAATTACTCGTAGCGACTCTGTAAAGCGGAATCATATGAAACAATGCATGAAAAATATTGTTTCCATGGCAACGATTAAATCTTTAGCTCCAAGCTGTTCCAACATTACAAATTGATTGAATTATGGGCTGGCTTAATTCCCGATGTTTTTTCGGGATAATCCGAATAAATTAGAACCTATTGAACCTTGTCCATAAGCTCCCGCGTATCGCGGCAAGGTCGTAGTGGAACAAACAAACTGTTATATTGTTTCATGTTTATATTGATACAATATGTCGGTTTATTTATCAAGTAAAATGTTGGAATTATTGGAAACTATATGAACAAGTAATGCGAGACGACTAGAAATTCATACAATATATTTACTTTACTCTCTGAAGTACTTAAGTTTGACTAAATGAAATTAAAGACAACTAGAAGTCTCAGCTCTAATACAAAAAGCTTAAAGAGGTCAATCTGTAACTGATAAAAAAGCCGTAAAGTTTACATATTTAAAATTAGGATATTTTTGGTTTCAGCGAAAAGTTTGCAAAAAAGGAATAGATTTAGAACCTTCTAAATAGGACTAGACCACATCCAGCCAGCTTATGATGACTATGAAAGCACATATTAGACAAGACGTCACGCGAATCTATCAGTCAAGGTACTAAGATAAACAAGCTCTATATTTACGTAACAAAATATATCTCTTCGTTGTAAGAAAATAAAAACCAGATTTATGGTATACAATCTAAACCAACGTAACAAATCTCTTAAGCTGGCGGACGCGCGCGGGACCTTGTACAGGCGCTAATAATAAAATATCTTCTAAATTATCGTTATGGTCGTAGTTATACTTCGGTGGCGTCTAACCTAATGATCGCCACACGTGATGTCTCCCATTCATTCGTCATGTTCTACGTGCGGCACCGCACGCCCTGGCATTGTGCCGGGTGAGTTTACATTACAAGCTAGGTACACGTTAGGTACAAGGCCCGCGGGCCTTTACATATTTCATACGATTCAAACAGCTGCGCCCACCGAAGCATATTGCAATCTATTACAGGATGGTGTGCGTACAAAAAAAAACATCCAAAAGCAACATGTAAAGGGTAAGTTATATAAGTGATAGCGACAAATAGTCCACGCGGCAACGCGGACAACAAACGAGCAAAGCGAGCTCTGTTTTAGGTCAACGCTGAACAAATACCAAACGGGTCGTTCGGACGCTTCCGGGGGTCTATTTCTGAACTACGTCTATATTGCGCTGAGTACTGCGCTCTAGTGGGTTTGCGACCAACATTTTGAAAAGACTTGGAGCTTTTTATATTTGTAAAGATTTTTTGCTAACATTGAAAAATTATAGATGCTCAGGTTTACAATTCATTGTAACACTCAAACGTCAATATAATTTGGCTGGTCTTACGCGTTGTTTAAGCAAAATAAAACGACAAATGCAACAATTGCAACGGCTGCAATGTCTTAACAGGAACAATAGTTACACCATCATCATCAACAACCTGTCGAAGTTCATTGTTGGACATAGGTCTCATCTTCCCATAATCCCCACGAGCTCCATATGCGGGTTATTGTAATCAACTGCATTGTGACAAAACAAAATAGAGTTAAAGTTGGTTTTGCCAAACGATTCAAATGGTAAAACAAATACGATCTAAACCAAATTTTTACTACAAATTTATTGATAATTGGGGATTTATGATGTAGCTAAACAACTAATTGTTTATAAGACAAGATATGTATTAAATATTCAACATTTTTAATGAGGCCTCATAAAATCTCTGAAAAGGTGGACAGAGGTGTGTAATATATTCCCAATTGTGACTTGTGATACCATATTTAATATAGGGTGGGATGGAGCTGGTGCAGATTGCGGAAGCTGGATAATCATTCGTATTTCGCGGAGCAAGCGCGGCCCGATAACCCGGTCGCCGTCTATAATCTAAATAAGGAGCATAAGTTCAACGGCCGTCTTCTCGCACTAGGAAGAAGTCGACCCGAAGACACAACGTTTGTCCTGATTGCTAAAATTTGGACGAAAAACTGATTTATATATGTGTCATTTATCGTCTCACGCCGGATGTTTGTTGATGGAAAATTTAATAAGACACCCACTACGAATATGATGCAGTTTAAAGAATACATAAGAACACTAGATACATAATGAATTTTCTTCCTCACATTAATTGACTTATACAAATGCTATTAGCTAAGCCCGCTCTTTTAAACAGCAATAAATGAAAGATAAATCAATAAAAGTACAGTAGCGTGTTGGTTGGTTGGCTTGATTGGTTGGATGTTAGTTGATTCACGTGTTGGTTGAGACTAAAAAATATATAGGTCAAACCGTTTCACCTGTGGCCGCATACGGTGAGGACATATGAGTTTACGGGTTTCTCGAAAAATGACTCTAATTACATATGCCCATTAGGAACACTTTCCCCTGGATATGGACACACATACAGCCAGACGAAAGTGTTCTTAGCTTAGTGTTTTCGAGACTCTTATGACGTAGCTGCCCGGGAAATGGAAAGACGTGAGTTGGGATTTTGTGTCATGTTTTGAAAACCTATCATCGCGAATGTAAAACGTACAAATTATTTGTAACGATACAAAATTATTGCGCTCCTTGAAGATTAAACATCGCTTGCCACGACGGTAAATAAAATAGTGTGAGGAGACCTGCACACGTTAGAGTTATCCATATGTAAATGGCCAATTTATATATGGGTTAGTATTAGTTATTACTCGTAAAATCACGCATGTAATCCCTCAGAGGTAGGCAGAAAAATATAGTACAGCGTAAACGCAACATCATGGCTGTAATCCCCGGAAAGGAGACGACAGAGGTGTGTAGTACAATTAGTAACTTGTGAAATATGGACAAGTTACATTTATGTTCCATCATGGAATAGCTGGTGAGCCTATTTCCAAACAAGGGGCATATATCCACACTCCGAGTCACTATTAGAAAATCTAAGTTGGAAAAATCCTACAGTACCCGACCCGAGATTTGAAACGGGATCTCTTGATCAACAGTCTCGCTTGCAATCCTTCGATGAACGAGGCAATCGAGGTATTATAATTCAAATTAATATTGAAAACACATATAGTAACAAACATATCCAGTAAGGCAGTTGCACAGTCAGGTGCCAGCAGCATATATCTGACATTAGTATTGGAACCACCTGGCGGAAGGCGACCAATGCACCTTTTAGCGAAACGCGATCACCACAAACCACGACACCTGTCCATTTTCCATTTGTCCATCTGTCCATTGCTGGACATAGAGGTCTCCCCTGAGGGGATCATCATCAATCATGGCCATAATTTCTACGCTGGGTATGCGGGGTGGAGAACGCAGAGCTCACCTCGCACAGTCTACGCTGCCACCCATGAGCGGCCAGGGCGAGTAGCTGTGCCCAGGGAGGCTACGCCATACCGCGATCTGCCAGCACTGGAAGCAGCCGTCTCTTACGACACCCTGTATTCCGACACAGGGTCGGGGCATATATTCTTACTCCGACCCAACACAGTTGATCGCGCGGTTTCTGGACACGGTACTCCTCTCACAAGGAGAAGGTTCAGGCCATACATCAATTTAGTTAGCAACAATCGTTTTATAGTTCTGTATTCACGTCAGAAGTACGAGCATCTCATATATCAACAACATTGTACGAATGTAATAAACTCTGCTAGGTAAATATTACATCGCGCGACAGTGGGCGGGCAACACGGGCTCCGCCGAAATTATTGAACTAAAACTACGAAACTTAAACGTGGAAAAAATCTTGGAGCCGTTCCAAGCAGCTGATTGATGAGGATGGTCATTTCGTGCACGGCCAATCGCGAGCTTTTTCTTATTATTTAGCAAAGTAGTGGACCGGGCTATTTCTGTGACGCGAAAAACAAGCCGACACGAAATATGCCGTCGCGTGGAAAAAAAACGAATTGTACTTTGTCGAGCACAGCCGCTGGCTATCGGAGAAGCCTGAGCCTAGCTGTGAACGGGCAGGATTAAGATAATGCTGTAATTTAATGTTAATGATTTTAATACATATATATCACATTTGTCGATATTAATATTTCTTAACCGTCTCTTCAACAGTGAGTAAAAAAGCCATGAAAAAAATTCTAACCACATATAGGAATTAAAGTAATGTGTGAAAAATACCACTGCTAACCTGAAGCTGCTTCTAGCGAGATGTATTTATTATTCAAACAATCTGTGTGTGTTGGCGTGTATACAAGAAACCACCCAGGTAATCTTCAAGAGTATTAATTTATTCACTGTTGCACCAACAGCTTCAGTCACTAACAGACAGCTAGTTTATATCATAGGATACGTGAGTAGGTTCCCATGGTTCCCATACTCCGGTACGACATGCTGATGAACTATTAAAAAGTCCTCTCTTCTTCTTCAAACCACTTTAGCCCACTGCTGGGTAGCATCAGAAATGCGGGAAAAGTTTTGTAGCGCGGAATAGACACGTATGCATTTGAGAACAAACTTGATCACGACGGCCAATAAATACCGCAATATTACTTAAATCATTATATCATCTAAACATCAACATTTATTACCAGTCCACAGCTGGACATAGGTTTTTCACTAGATTATACTTACATATACTAAGAGAATACAAAAGGAGCACGTCAGGTCACGTAAGGTTAAATTTACAAATATTTAGCAATCGGTACCGTCTGTCTAACCCATAAGAGAACCTGGCTTGATGATATTTCAATATAATGCAGCCCTGCAGCTCTGTAAAACAGCCTTATTCCTAGTACATACAATCTTATTTACATCTAACATTAACAGACACCAGCAATCCTAATACGCCAACCCTGTTTAAGGTCAACTGCAGACGTCCATGAACGGTGGAGGCGCTGTCGTGATCATATCACAGCAACGCTCTATATCAAAGATTGTCACGTCTACGCAAGTGTTAAAATATATAAAATGTTCGTATAAAAATGCGGAGTACGACATAAGAACATCTTCGCTTCTTCTATTTTCTAAACACAATCCATTAAATCAAAAAGCTGATTTTGGCATTAACGCGTGGGCGGAGCGCGCGTCTGATTGTACATAGGTATCACGATACCAGAAATATACTACATAGAGGTGATTTTTCGTATACATCGTGAACGTCAAGGAAGATATACTCTTGAGTTACCGTCCAAATGTGTAAACTTTAAATATTTGCAAGGCAATCTAACAATATTTAATATTATCACGCCAGATTCCTTAAGAATTAAGCAGCGAGCACCGAGTGACAATATCTAGCTTTTAGACCTGACGAGTTTCTCCGACATGCATCACTCTGTTCATACTAGATAATACGAAATCCAGAATTATAATATTTACTACATTTCATTTCACTAAGTATACATTTGGGACACATGTACATAACATGTAAACACTGAAGCTAATTTCAATATAATTACACTTTAAAATAATACTCAACAGCATCTCTTTTGTGTTTTGTCTCGTTTCCTTCGCCCGTCTACCAACTAGGATAGAAAGGGACAAAACATTCAATAAAAATAATACTACTGTTACAAACAGATTTACGTCTACGTTTTAAGCCAAGACGTTGTTGTTGAAGGCATCCAGTTATTCATTAACTTTATGGTTTTACATTACATTGTGTTGTAGGCATATATATAATGGCTCAATCGATATCGCGCGTGTAAACACGCAGAAAAGTATACCTAGACACTATCATGACGTAACTACTACATTACAAACATAAATCAACGAATTTCAAACTAACCATCAAATAGTGTACGGACATTGTGATCTAAACTCGATTATCTCCACCGCTTCGCAAAACAAAAATCCGGCAGATTGTATACATACAATTCAGTCGAACATTACGTAATACATATGAATGAATTACATACTGCCGCGTGTAGTTTAAAATTAGGGCCCACATCACGAACGACGCGACATCGAGAGGTGACAAGACATTGTACTGGAGCGAAACCAGACCTGGACCGGGGTTGGACACAGCGTAAGAGCATGTATTTTACGCGCGAAAATATTCCATCAAAAAAATAACGGTTTTTCGTCAGCACACTCATTATCGGAGTCACGTTCGTCTGTCACATAACCGCATACGAGTGACGAAACACATGCCACATATGTATCTTTATAACATCATCTGTTATTCCTCCACCAGCTAATACGACAAATAACTTCCCTGTCAACACTACGTAAAAATGAAACATCATCTGTTTTGTTTTCGTGTAGCGCATCACTGACCGATCATTACGCAAAGTTCGCCGCCAAAC
>DWEJ01001688.1:0-12581 GCA_018245835.1 Mysoria sejanus stolli | reverse complement strand
GGGGTTTAAAGGACCAGACGAACTGACTTTCTAAATCTTCAATATCTGGTGAATAGACATAAACTAAACAAATTCTTCAGTAATTAAGTTTAAATGAAGGATTAAACTAGTCATCAGTAATTGGGTTTTTTTTCGAAAACCTTATAGTTAAATAGCTACGAAGCAATATTGTTAAACTGAACCTTTGGCCCCGTCCTGCCCTACTCATGCTCGTAAAAAGCATTTCTTTTGAATTTGAATAAAAAGTTATTGTAATTCAAATTGTTATAAATTTTGTGCTTTGACCGTATCGTCACTAATAACATTTAGCTATTTGTACCTGTAAGCTCGATAATAATGCGACATTTGTATAATTATGAATATAATATAATATACAAGCTAAGAACTAAGTGACAAAATTGTCTTTATCCTACTCGTACCAGGAGGACACCGTGTACAATAAATACGAGTAGCCTAAATGCTTAATAGTTTGGTTGACGACAATTTTCTTTTCATTTTGCGCTATGCCGAGTACATACTTTGTTAGCTTTGAAAATAAGTATGTACTCGTATAAAAACATAATTTTTGTATACTGCCGGCAATGATGTATGTGTATGTGTTAAGGACGCAATCAATAGTCTTAAGAAAGCAAATGATACGATTAACACAGATTTCACAGCCTATATAAAAACATAATTAATGTTGACCTATCTGTTGTTAAGATTTTACAGCTGCCATCAAAAACGTACAATATTTGCTGGATAGATGACAAATATGTCTATAGACAAAATAATGTGCTGTATATTTGCCTCAGTGTTACATAAAATCGCATGGCTATTTTATCAAGTAATGTTGTATATATTCGTATTGTTATGCCTATTTCCCATAGGGGTAAGCGCATCCTAAAGATTTAACCTGCTATGGTCCTGGCTATTCTATAATTCCTTGTGTATTCATTAAAGTTGTCATACATTCTCATGCTTTAAAGGCACTTTTAACTCGGATAGTTTTTGTGATTTCAACTTGATCGAAGTACTTACGCTTAGGTCTGCCTCTGTCGGCTCTAGCATTCACATATGCCTTATAGCTTTGCTTCTTTAGTCTTGCGATTAACTGCTTCGTTTGTAGTGTTGGTTGCAAGCGCGTCTGCTGATCTAGTGGTCCTGGGTTTGAATCCCGGGTCGTGCACCATTGAATTTGTTTATTGGATATGTGCCCGTTGTAGAGTCACCGTCTTTACCATAGTAGGACGTAAATGTAACTGGTGAAACGTGGGAGTGTTACTCGTCCGCTGCTTACTTCTTCGGCGATTACAGCCCTGATGTTACGTTTTAGTACTTAGAAATTCATTATAAAATTTGTGTGACTGATTAATGACTGTAATGTTTACGCGTCAGCAAACAAGTAAACTGCGGTTAATTTTTATGTGCTTTCGCAAGTAGCTGGTGCGCTGTAATCTGGGAAATAATTGTTGTGTAGCTTTCCGTCCTATTACTTTGTCTACATTGTACCTTAATTTGAAGTAATGGTGTATGCTTTATTTAGGTATACGTAAAGATTTAGGAGTTGGTGTTAAAAATATATTGTTACTTATATCTATATTTTGTATGGTATTTGGCTCAATGTTTTGATATTTTTGTAACTAAGAATATCATTTTCAACTGTTCAAAAGTATCTTGTAGAATATAATGTTAAATAATTACTATCGAAATTCGACGCCAATATCGACAGCTTTTTTGGTCTAGTAGTTACAAAGCGCGACTGTTGATCCAAGGTTATATTAAGGTTTACAGCCGAGTTGTACAAAGTATTATTGGGTTTTTTCCAACTTGAAATACTCAGTAGTAGCTTGGAATCTGTATGTGTGTCCGGTATATGACAAAACGATATTTTTATATTCCATGAGACGTAATTCGAAACAGGTGACATGTGGTGCCCCACTCCGTCTTCACCTTCGAGGATATACAAACGGAATATGTCCATCTCATGCTATGACGTAACTCCTCACAAATGCGACAATCAGCCTACATCTGAGTCCTAAATGCAACGCACCTGCGGCCTCAACGCCGAGGTCGACGCAGCTGTCCGAAATCTAACCAAACCTCACCAGAACGGGTGGAACACAGTTTTGATTGTTAGCTCATATAAATAAACATTCGGCAGTTGTTTCACCTCCGGCGAAAAACGTGAATCTTCACTATCAGCACGTGAAGAGAGGAAATTAATATAAAATGTAAACTTGTCAAACACTGCCTCGAAGAGAAGTGAAGACATCGTATGGAAATCACCAATTGTTTGATTGTAATCAATTAATAAGCACGCTGTATGATGTTCAAGTTTTAACGGGTTCTAACATAATCCTAGGATATATTTTACGGTCTATGACGATTCATTTATGTGGGTTATTAGCAGAGCATCGCTACTCGTATGTCACGCCTGGAGGGGTTAAATAGATATTTATGTAGGTATACATTATAGTATTACAGTCGTTGAAAACAGGATCAAATCTTTTACTCGACGTGACAACGTGACGTTCACCACTGTAATTTTTGCATAGTCAATTGTTTTAGTGTCTATCCAGTGGTTGATGATTCCGACTGAACAACCGCGGATAGAGGGTTCAATTCCCGAGCAAGACAAATATTGGTGTATATATTAGTTGCGTTTGGACATAAAATTTTTTAGATGTATATTTAGAACAGCATAATTGTAATTAATCACATTACCGTTTAGTTTCTATAGCACTAGCTTTGCATCGTTAGGGATCAGAGGCCCGTGTGTGACTAATTAGAAAATATTAGTCATTCATGTACCTATATTCTTCTTATGCTGTTTAGCGATATTTACTTTTAAGTCGAATTGCCAACTATCCTTAAAATAACTATTCTATACGTATTCGTTAAGAAATGGCCAGTCTGTCTTTTTCTAATTAAAAAACTGCCTTTATTAGTTCTTAAAAGACTGTACGCTGCGTACATACACTATGTACATTAGAATAACTTTTATTTAATTAGTCCAATAATAAGGGACAAAGAGACAATAGACAAAAATACTAAGATGCTAAAGGACTAAGAGGCTTAAAGACTTAAATACCGTACTAATGGTAACGTATGTTTGGTACGTTTTTGTTAATAATGTCTTATTTAAATAAAATATACATTAGTAAAATTTTATATATATATATACAATTCTTAACGAATATAAGGAAGTGCAGTCCATCGCCTACCGTGCAATCGTTAACTATGAAATATTTCCAATAGATATGTCCTTTGAGAATAATAATATACTGGTCGCCACATTAAAATGTCAGCAGCAATTTCCAAAAGGTTGGAAATGTCAACGAAGCGACGCATCAACACACCAAGGATTACGACTCCATAAACTAGTTACAGCAGGCCCGCGACTATCGGAGAGGCTCGTATCAATCAAATAGTAATAAGCTATACATTGACAGGCGTTGCTTAAAAATGGGAGCGATGTATCACTCTCGAATGATACCTGTCCGTGCGCTGATAGCGTGTTTGTTCATTGTCTGGGCTGTACGTACACGGCGAGGTGTCTTCACACTTCACGACATCTATCGGAGAGCGGGCTATGAACACGATTGTCGGACGACTGTGCTGTAGGCGAAGTCTTTATTATGGACAAGTATGTGCGTTATAAGTACGAGTGTTAAGACAAAAATTGTGTAATTTATGATTAGGTAGTTGTGTAGAATAAAACTTTACAACAAATTTCTTAGATTCCAAGTTGTTTTATGTAATGTTTAATGAAAGATAGGTGTACGTTACTTATTCATAGTCAAATGTCTTAGCCGTCAATGGGCAGCGGAGCGAAGCTCTGCTTTAGAATTCCCAATCAGCATGCCCAGCGTGGGGATTACGTGCATAAACTTCTTAAGGGATACTTTTACCCAACAGTCGACTTAGTGAAACTGATCATGTGTAGATGTGTCGCATTATATCTACCTGAAGAGACTGTGATGTCGTATTCGTCTCTTGTAAATGAATCTCATCAAACAATATTACAGCTGAACTCGTAAAGTAAGTGACATATGACAATGGCCAGCGTTGATCAATGATTAGAGATAGAGAAGTGGTGATGTGGGAACTTTAGTGGACCGTATTGATTATGGCATGTTAATTATGAATTACCTCCTCATTTTGATAACACGGTATAGTGATACTTCCATAAGTATCAACAAATAACAATCGATGTAATGTCGATGTGATACCAAGTTCAAGACGCGGTCGGTAGATCCGTAGAGGACTGCTGCTAATAAAAATAATTCATGGCTTACTTTGATACAATAAATAGTCTGCTTAATTTACCATTGACCAGGTTTATTTATAGCGGACGAGGTCTCTGGCCAGATAGCAGAGATGAGAAAAACGAAAGGAAAACTGATGTGATCCAAACGCCCAACAACGCATTAAGTAGCGTCGGGTTGAAGAGTTTTAAATCCCACAGAGAAGATCTAAGGCTGACGTTAAATGTCATCAAATCTTCGCACGAGCCTTTCACACTACTCATACTCTTCTACGTTGATGAAGTTGAGGGAAAGGTTATTGCCGTGTGCCGGGAACAGTCTCCTGACTACTACTCATTTTTAATATTTCATTGTTATTTTAAATCTTAGTTAGAAAACTCCTATAGTACCCAATCCGAGATTTGACCTCACCATTGACATTCGCTCTTGCAACCACTACCAATGAGACAATCAGTGTCATATGGAATTGGTTTTTTACGTTTATATTTGAATAAGTTGTAACCTTCTTAATGTTACTCAAGCTACGCTTAATACGAATATGATACCTTGAAAATATCTGATACCCACGTAATAATTATTTTTTCAGGGAATAGTCCTTTAGAATAAATAAGTAAACTTTTTATAGCGCATGCGATGTTAGAAGTCACGCGCTTCGCACATTATGTTGCAATTGGCTAAACATTAACTAATAAATTAAAACAATGTTTGTTGTTCTATTCAATTGTTAATTCAAAAATTTTAAGCAAATAATAATTTATGGCGATGTACCTTATAATTTTGAATAAAAATCAGTTAGTAAAATATTATATCAGTTAGTACAATAGTAATTTTATTCGACTTAAGGATTTGATAGTAGCTAATAGATACTAAAAGATACATTGAAAAATATTTAAGTGTTATCTAATTACGAATAATTTATGTGCAAACTACGCTTTTATTGACAAAACGTATTAAGTTTTCATTTAATTCGTTTGTGAAATAAATAAATTTCATTTAGGTATACTTACAATTCTATAAAATAGATTTTAGAATACGACATATGCAATTAACGTATACATAAAACATACGGATAATTGACATACGAAATGTATCGAGAGTATGGGCTTTGATAATGTTATACATTGGTAGGTATGTTAATGCGGAAACAGTAATCCTGACTGTTTTATACTGGACTCTCTCTTCGCTACACTGATATAACAACTTATATATATTCTTTAAAAGTCTGCACCTCTTTTTAATGAGCAAGTACAAATGCACAAATAGTTGTGTTAGATTCAAATCCACTTAAATATGCCTATATTCAAGTTGGCCAGTCGATCTTATGCAGGTTACAAGACAAGACTGTTACGACGAAGTGTCGAAAATAGACATAAAATGAGTTATTATTACTTACACAACAAGAACACGTTCACGATGTCGTGTGCAGTGCAGGCTGTTCGCACACTAGGCAACGCAAGTTGTTCCTCGCACTCCCCATACATAACACTTTTTGCCTCACAAAACATTCAGCGATCTGTATTATGTACGTCCTATCATGAATCTGGACTTGGAAGATAATACAAAACCGACTTTAGTTGAAATTAGATTTTAGTTTAATGTGTTATATTCCCAGCTCTCTAAGAACTATAATAAGGCAATGATTATTCATTTGATAAAAAACAGGAATATTCTCATGCATGACGATGGTACGGGTGTTAGTAGCCGCATTCTTATTTGCCCCCTTATCTGCCTTCGATTTTGTTCAATAACTATTGTCTGGTTAAAACAACCACAATAACAACTGTGTGTTCTGTTATATTCGTCTTGTCTAACATGTTTTGTTATGTCTTAAGTTTTACTGACCCGCATTAACCTCAGCGAATGACTGCCGAGAATTTTCTTCATAGAATTGCGGGAACACACTAAGGAAAAATGACGTTATGTAATTGTAATGAGATTTTTTTACTTCACTCGTACATCATTAAAGAATGTCACTATTGTGTTCTAAGTTTTAAGTTTTGAATTTGGAAACGTTGTTTTAATTGTAATTAACGTTTAGTGCAGGTATAGGCTTGTGGTCTCTCTGACTTGATCTGGCAAGGGTTAAGTACCTATGACAAATTTGAAGTTTATAGGGTAAAATGTTTTATAATCATGATTGGATGTCCCTCGATGAAGAAGAATGAGTTGTGAGACCAGTTTAAGATCATATTAATTTCTTGTACGTTGTGGCCTTTGCTTGGTGCATCGTGGAAGCGAGGGTTTGTGTTAACAGAGATGGACCGCGGAGGAGAAACGCATGTACGACTTTGATAGCAAAGCGTAAATTATAGTACAGGTTGTTTTTAATATAATTTTTGTACATGGTGATTGATTTATAGATAAAGGTTGGCTTTGCTGTACCACCGACTTTACACGCAAATGTGCTGTCAACGAGCAAGCTGGCCGTACGGAAACTTGCAAAAAATATTTCAATACCGGTATGTCGCAAACCACGCAGTTGCAAGCAATGTTACTGTATACATCCAAAGCACTCCCGGCCCCGGCTACTTGTAAATGTTAAATGAGTGTAATGAAGTTGGAACCTATCTTATTCACTCGACATTATTTTAGTAGCTAGAAGACACCCCTCATACTATACATTTAGGTATTAAACCGACCGCCGAGTGACGCAAGCCAGCCTCGAGTCTATCGAGCCTACATATCGCACTCAGAGCGAACCTCCTACGCGCCGTTTCGTTTAATTCCTCTAACATTTTCCACCATCTTATCTTTAATTTGGACTGGTTTTGGTTTTTTATTAGAATAGTTTCGCCTCGATACCGGTCCGGCTCCTAGCTGAAGGTTGTTTATAGATAACAGTAAAGCGTATATTTATTGGCCGCCGCGGCGACTGCGCAACGCTGAGGTCGTTTGTCGTATGAACGGCAAGGCGACTCGGAATATCATAGTTTCGTGTTTCATAATGAGTGGAACACGTTTTTGTAGGTTACAGCGAGTAATGGAGTGGACTAACGCGTGAGCAGGTGGGCGACAAAAAACGCAAAACGTAAAAACGTTGAAAATCGGCGACGGAGAAGTCGCTGGGCGGTACCCGCGGGCGTCGCAACACAGAAATGGCCGCGACTACTGGCACGGAACGATTCGCTTGATTGTGTTCGCGGCTGATGATATTTTTGCGCTCACAATTCCTTTTTCGTTGAAGACTTTTTGCAAGGTTGGTTGCAGCCAAGTGTGAGTTTTATAATTTGAATATTAATTAAACTGTGGATTCCTACTAATCAAAACTGCCTGGAACAAATACGAATATGTAACTCCGTGTAACAATGGTTTCGGGGATATTCATAAGATTTATAAAAATAGCTGCTCTGAATTACATCACATAGGTTGTGCAAGTTTTGCAGCGTTCATTTGATAAAAATTAATTATTTTTTAAGGCCAAATCTAATTGAAATGTACATAATGTGCAATTCGTATTCAAAATAAGGCACGAATAATTAATTATTGACTGAAAAGTAAAAGTTCTACGAAATTTGAATCATTCCATTTAATATCATGACAAGCAATTGAACTTGGATTACAGATGACAGGTAACATCACGCATGTAATCTCTGAAGAGACAGATTGAGGAGTGCAATACACTCCTACGTGTTATCTGTTACGTTTAGATGGTATGCGAAAATATGTTTAAGGTACATGTAACCAAAAATAACGAAATGAATGTAACAGCACCGACTCCATAGCTGACTCTGTGAACGTTTTAAAGTTTTCATAGAACGCGGCGCGTCCAAAATGCGGATGAGTGGGTGATATACTGATATTGCTTTTTTAGTGCGCGCTCGTTAGGCGAATATAGCAAAACTACAACACTATCAATATTTAAATTTATTGTGACAATCTATAACCGGCACCGCTTCTCCTGGCTCCGATTTTTTTCTACGACCGTGATTTATGTAGAATAATTCACGATACTGCACGATCGGTTTCGCAAAATGTTTCCCAAGCCCGGCTTTAATGGGTCATTCGATAATATAATGAGGTGACAAGACGATTCTCGTCTCGCCTCCGTGTTTATTCAAATCAGCGTGGTGTCGATTATGTAAAAATTCATCCCACCGGTACCATTATAATAATATGTAATCTACGCAAATACAGCGGCATAGTTGGTGAGCGTAGCACAATGAAGAAGATTAACTTTAATGCTAGGTTTATTAAACCAAAGGTGTGCATCACAAGTTAATGGTATTTAAAGTTCCCTAGGTCATGGTTGATAGTTGAATGAGTCTATCAATCTCGAAGAGTAAGAATTAAATTATAATGTATACTTTTCAAATCAATTTGATAGAAAGCATGATAGCTATTGTAGAGTTGTTTGCATACTCGCTACTAAGTTTTTTCCGTTTGTTCAACTCATCGATCGCTCGTATCTACCGGCACGCTATGAATATGGAAATGTTTTTTAATGCGTATTGTGTATGGGACTCACTCACAACATTATCGGTATTATTACGTTTAATTAATGGTCATCAGATAGCCATAAAATACAAATGGTCCGTAAGAAAGACGTTTCAGTAAAAAATATCCGCCATTAATGGATTTTGCCCGTTGTTATAGCGCTAGAAATTCTCATGTCTGAATTATTGTTCTAATGGAATATTTAATACGAGCTTATTCATGCATCAACTGAGTTTTACACTTTTTTTATATTTTCAACATTTTTAGCATAGTCATGTACAAACAGTTTGAAAACGCACGCCCACAGGCGGCTGCCGAATGTGTAACCGGACGCATAATTCCACATGAGCTATGCGTTATGCAATTAGCCCGCATGCGCTCCGCATGTTGCGGTAAACATTGCGTTTCCGTTAATGTTTATATATTTATATAGCCTTTAACCTAGCTCGCCATTGTTAATGTGCTGTCAACTTTCAAACAATTAAAACTTGGTATTAGGAAATGTATGGCTTAGACATGATAATATATACGAAGTTAATAATATTTTTTATGAACTTTTAAATAAACTTCACAAATTATCATTAATTTTAAAAAGTAAGAGTTAAGAAATTGCGAGTAAAATTCCGGGCATGCTACTATGAAACGTACGATATTTTTGTTTCTCAATTATTTCGATATCACAGCTTACTAATAATCGGTATCAAATATAATAAGTTAGTTTCACCAACTATAGAAATATATTGTCTATAGGTCCGTATATTTTCAACACAGTACCATGAAATACGATAAATATCATATATGTCTTAAATAAGTACACCAAAGTCTGCTTGCTGGATATCGAACATATATGTACATATATTTACGAATAATATTCCATAAACACTTGTATTAACGGAACTGTACGTTTACTGTTAACTTGTACTGCTCTAAACATTTACAAATGCTGGAACAAGTGTGGGAAATTATTTGAATCATGGAAATAGTTGCTCTGATAAGCGTCCGCGCTTCGGTGATTACCGTAAATTCGATTAGGTCCGATGGCGGCTTAGCGCCCGGCACAAGACAATATGACCATATTGCCCGCTCTAGTGTAGATATAATTGTTGCTTTTAAAAACAGGTATTTCATATCAATCGAGGTCTAGGTTTGTGCCCGGTGTGTGGCAATACGCTCAAGTTCCATTCCATGGTGCGACGTACACCATCACTGGTGAAGCGTGATTGTTACACTGCTCAACTTATATCATCGAGCAAATATAGATGTGCACTTGTTATGTTAATAGCAAGGCAGTTCCTTTATTCCAATATACTCGCGTTTGACAATAATATAAACTAATAGTATGCGGGATGTAGCTTAGTTTGTCGCACACTTGTCTAGAAACTGCTTACTACTTTCTCATGAATAGTTCCAAGTTGTACGAATTAGGGAAAAATAGACACCAATAAGGAGGTTAAAGTTTAAGTTTCTGGACCTTTGATATTAAGGGATCTAGCAGGTTACCTATGTTTTAATATGCATAATAAATCTCAAGTAATTCTTTAGGTTAATGAATTACTTTTTCCACACTAATTGATGAATTACTTTTTCCAACACTTTTATTGTGTTTTACTTTATTCCAAATTTCCACTATTCCACTTTTATTCCAACACGAATCTGTTGTCAGAATGAGAGAATTCAGGCCACAGTCTACTTTCTGACGAAGTCAGACTTCATACGCCTTCAGGGAACATAGTCTTATAATTTGAGATTATACCTCTCACTCCGGGAGCCATGGTGCATGGCCTGGCGAGTTTTGCTTTACAAAAATGTGCGTTGTAAGATTAAATATCAGGTGCTATAGCGGTGAAGGAAAACACCGTGAGGAAACCTGTGCTGTACACCATAGTGTTATTAAACAAAAAAATATTTTCCAAGGCGTGTGAAGTCCACAAATCCGCACTTGATCAACGCAGGACTATGGTCTTATCTCTCACATTTATTCATATATTTAGTATTTTTACAACAATAAAAATGGTCGAAGAAAGTTTATAATATGTTGTATTAAGCACTTCAGAGTTTTTGATTTGAAGCAATTATGTGACAAATTAGGACAGAGGTTCTTCCCTTGCTATTGTTTCTGGTTTGTCAATAATGACAACTTCTTTATCTTGATGAGCTTCTCTTCCGTAAACACAAACTATTTGCTATACATTTGAACCTCATTAGCGTGATATATGTATGTCCCAACAACCATATATTTGTGGGAATTTTATCAGCGCATTCAATCTAACCTTTATGTGTAAAACTATCATAATAAAGAAATTTGCATTTTAAAACCCACACATAACATTTTATCACAGATCATCTAATTTTATGATAAATATAAATCTTATCATCCGTGGAAAACTAACAATAATGATAAACGTTTCGTATATTTTTTATATATATGTGCCATATGTGTTCTACAATTTACTAATTATTGTAACGAAGTTTTCGACTTTTAATTACTAATATTTTATATACAATACCATCTTAATCTTCCACAGTCTATTACCGTCCTTCAGTGGACATAGGCCTCGCTAACAGCGCAGCGCTCGGTTCTGCTAAAGCTTATCTCTTCCGTTCAAACCACTGCCATCCTCTGCGTGTATCGTGACACCTTCTAGCTAGAGGGTTTCTCACAAACCACAAATATTCAAAAAATAACATATTATGTTATATAGTATATAGTAAATATTATATGTATAACTTATGTGACACACGTTATGCAGTCTCCTACGCTGCGACATCGTGGTAACACTACAGCGCCGCAGTATCTATTTGTATAGTTAATACGTGAAAGCGTATTTGGTTTCAATTCTGAAGTTTTAACTAACATTTTGTTTTTTTTTCAGACATTTCGCAAGATCTCCGTAGCGACCGTGGCGCGGCCGTCGACCTTGTGTGAAAACCGTGTCAGGGAAATGCTTTCCTCCCGTTCCTACTGACGTCGAACGACAATATGCTCCACTTAATACTTAATATTTTTAGCCATTTCTTTTCATTTATGTATTTAATTGTTACAAATAAAACGTTATTCACCTTGTAAGTGTTTGTTTTAAATAAGCTTGCAGCTGTGTGCCCTAAATTAGTCAAAATCAAATACCAAAGATGACTTTCGAATTAATTTTTCGTTTCTACTAACTAGAAACTAGCTGACAATTAGATGAAAACTGTAGTTGTAATTGTAATACAGTGGGTCAATACGAGTCCATTACTTTGAATTAGAGGACATATGACGATATAAATGGGTTCATTGATGGTTACAGTTACAAAATGTCTTGGCGGCCATTATGAGATCAGTGCGCTGACATTGTTGTAGCCGGACAAAGGGTAGCAGCGACTGCGCGGGATGCATCACGTCGCCGGCTGTCGTCAGACGTCCGGCGCTTTATAAGGCGCGCCCAAATAGAGCAAACTGCCAATCGGGTGCGTAGCCGCCGTGGCCAGAATACTAAACACTGGGTAACACTCAATCGATACCAAAGAAATCCACCGACAACCGAACAACGTTTTCGACTGTTGGGCTGCTTAGACTGAAGAAACAATTTAGACAGTTATGATACATATTCACTACGCTTCAGTTTAACAATTAGCGAGCGCAAGGCGCTCTCCTGTTACAGTTTCGGTTCAATCCATTTTATAGCAAGTTAGTTTAGGTCTCCTGTTATTGACTAAAATATTATAGATACTGTAGATACTTTTTAGCTATCTTTAGTAGGTATAGTTATAGTCATCTCTTTTTATAATTTTTTGTGTAGACGACAAATCCTAACTTATACAGTCCTGTTTTTTCTATTACTATAGTTTTATGATGTAATATATAAAGAAAATATCCCAATAAAGCACATGCAACAAATGCATAACTTTACATAATAT
>DWEJ01001687.1:0-12581 GCA_018245835.1 Mysoria sejanus stolli | reverse complement strand
AGATCGGGAGGTCCTGGGTTCGATTCCTGGGTCTAACACTACAAAAGAATTTTTCTAATTCGAAATTTTCAGGAAATACAGGAATACTACAGGAAAAATTAGTAAAAACCTCATAATTTTATCAATCTTTTGTTATCATCATTTATTATTATTTATTTACTTTAATTTGGGCAATGAAGCTTAACAATCAAATTTTCATTAGAACTTTCATTAGAAATATATGATGCAATGTAAACAAACAAAAACAAATTCTTCTATGAAATTTTCTATTAAAAACTGAATATTCGCATATGCGAATGTCGGTACTAGATATTCGCATTCTTATCCGCGAATGTTCAAAAAGTGACTTTCGCTACACCACTAGTCACTGATCAGCGATCGTTTTATTAACAACCAAAAGGCCTAAACTAATTAGCTGGTAAATCACACTTACAAATAAATAAAATCTATTTCTAGCTTGTTAGGAGTTCCATCGGGCGTCACTGTTTTCTGGATGTTTCTCTAGATCCGCCTACAAACGTTCCCGTGCTCTTTATTTCAATCGACTTCATGTCAATAATATCATTTCTATCAGAAGACTCGTAATAGCGACAAGTTCTAATATACACCTTTACGGACTCAATTAAAGTAAAAGTATAAGAGGGGGCAGTAAAGAAGATGAGCAAGTAAACCCTTAGGAATATTTTTGTCTACTTTAATAGTTCTCTCAAACATTGCGGTGTCTATCATTGATCGCGCGCCATGAGATCGCGCGCGTCTATAGCTGAGCGGCTCGTACGGCTTCGTACTAGGCGAGCCGAGAGTAACAAAGACTGTCGGTAAAGTAAACATGGTGCAAGCACTTTAGTAATAATTAATCATTTGGACTAAATAATCATGTGTTTATGTAGGAAATATAATATGCTCAAAATTATATTAACAACATAACGGTGACATGTATAAATTATCTTAGAAATATTTATTAAATGTACAGTGCGCTTATGACCATTATCAGACAAAGATAAGTACCTACGTTAAATTTAAATCTTACGGAAGCAAGTCATGGACGATAGATTGATAAACAATGTTATATTTAATATCAAGTCTATTTGTATAGAATTAAAGTGTTTGACTGTCCGTTTACAATAAAAAAATAGATCATATAATTGTTCGCATTATGCAGACACTTTAAAAACGTTCTCTTAGTCTGCCTGTTTGAGTCAGGTAATTTCAAAAATGGTTGATTCAACTTAGTTGCGGCAGAATTAAATACAAAATACATCATTTCACTGATTTAATTTTTTTTAGATGATATTCTGTAATTCCTGCAATGATAGTTTAGTAACCACTAAACTATCATAAAATGCGATCTCTTATTCCGGGAGAACGGCTTCAAATTCTGGCGCGCACCTGTTAAAAATGTGCGTTTTAAGTGTAAATATCACTTGCTATACCGATGAAGGAAAATATCGTGAGGAAACCTGCACACCTTATAGTTCTCAAAAAAAATTCTGTGAAGTCTGCCAACTGGCACTTGGGCAAAGCGGCATACTGTGGCCTCAACACTCTCATTCTGAGAAGATATCCATGTTCCAATGTAACCGTAGAACGATTAAAAGGTCAGAAAAAAATTCCAGAAGATGCAGGCAGAGGGTTGAAGTACAGTGCCACGTCTCACCTGTTACTTTCACGTCCCACTACAGAATAGGTGGTAAGCCTATTGCCGTAACCCGGACTTAAATTCGGAATCTAAGTCACCACAATTTTTTTTTTAACTTCACGCCTGTAATCTCCTAAGAGGTAGGCAGAGGAATGCAGAACACTCCCACGTCTCACCGCATACGTTTTTACGTCCCACTATGGAATAGGTGGTGAGCCATCTATCGGGCACATATCCAGACTCCGAACCACTACTAGAACTAAAGAATGTAAGCTAGAAAAATCCACTAGTGCCCGACCTGGGATATGAACCCAAGACCTCCCTATCGGCAGTTGCGCAGTTGGTAGTAAACCAACACGACCATTTTTTTTTGTGTAAGGGGGTGGGGAACCATCAGCAGGTACCCGGCACCCAGGGAGAGATAACGGGTTATATGGGACTTCTAACGCACTGAAACCCCCTCGGATCCGTTCCTCAGCGCCAATAGGAGAACCCCGAAATGTCCAAAGAAAACCACCGGCGCCCCCCTAGCGCGGCGCCCCTGCGAGACCTTCTCCAGGTAAAGGCAACATTTCCGCATCCCACGCCTTCTGATTCTTACGACAGTCGGCCACACATACCATCGTACTCCTCAGAATCGCTGACTGAAAGATTCAAGCTCCAACTCTAGCCGCTCGTACCTCAAAGCATTCTGCGATTTTGAAAGGTCGAAGAAGGTTGCTCCGGGACCATGTAAATTTGTGAGGAACCGGCGTACAGGCCGGACTGTGTAAATGAACTTGGCCTGTTATTACATTGTGTATAGCCCGGACCCGGCATGGCTAAATGTTTCAGCGCACCTCCGTGTTCCCATACTAGAAAATGAACGAAATCAACCCGGACTGTCCTTTGCTGTCTCCCAGCTTGTTTGTAAAGGGCATGGTGGGATACAGTCAACAGAAAAGTTGGAAAGAGTTCGCTTTGGCTAAATACCTATGAAGGGAGCAGTGAGTTAGATAGTCCTGCTGCGTAATGCTCCACGCACGCGGGCGCTGCGGCCACTGGACGACGCCGCGCCGTATCATACGAATCTTTTTGATTGCTGACTGGACAAGTTCACTATATATTTTTGGACATTGTACTCGTTTGAAAAATAACAAAGTCAGGCTGTTAAACTAATACTACAATGTCTATTAGTGTAACTTATAGTTTTATATTTGTAAGATATTAGTCGTAAACCGTAGTTTTGCAAACTTAATTGTTTTCTATAATGCGGCAAAATGTTATGTCTATAGAGGTTATTTTCCTTAGTTCATTGAGATGATGGTTCGGCATATCATTGTCTTTTGACGTTTTGTTTCTGACGTTTTTGTTAAAATACTGACACATTGATTGAATGACGAAATCCTCTCCAGAATCAGACTACGTCTTCCGCGATGGCGATGTGACCACAGCCATAGGAACGCAACAACGTGCCCTGCTCTGACTCCGTCTACACCTTATTGACGAACAATTTAATATAACGGTTAGAATATTATGTAGACGCCTAGTTCGATGCAATGCAATATTGATTTTGCTACATTTTATTTCAAGCGGTACTTTTTTGTCAAAAAATCCTTTGCCGTTATATGGGATATAATTTATTGCCTGTATGTCTCCGAAAGGTATCTTGCATCGTTATTACCCGTAATATAGTAATGTCTATAAAAAGTAAATCTATAATTAGCTGTACGTATAGTTTTTAAGATAAATATAAGCGTAGAATAAAGAGAATGTGGATTTTGTAAAATAAAATAAATAAATAAATCACTTAAGTCGTACCACAGCAGCGACAACTTGCTTACCTAGACAACGGAAGTACCGTACCTCATTATAATGATAGAGGTATACCACGCGTATGTTGATCACGTTATGGAGAAAAGGCAAGAACACTGAAAATGGTCGGCTTATTGACCGTCATATTTTGGGTATCAGGACCTAAGACCTGAGTTGCGGAATCACGTAGTTCGAAGACAATGTAATGTGCGCTGGACCAAGGTTCTGTGCACACGAAATACTCATTATGTAATGTTTGTCAGGCTAAAGCGGGTGTAGGATGCGCCGGCTAAACAAATCTTCAAGATAAATTAGACTGATTATCTAACAGCTTGACAATATATTGGAAAATACTCCTGTTAATATCATTGTTGAGGGTATTGCTCAGCGAAATGTTCAGGCACTTTTTAACTTCGGACACTTTTAACTATCACGGTATTGCTATGTTCAAATCACATTTCCATTTAGAGAAAATGAAAAGAGCAAAATCTTGTTTGAGAATCCAGTAAACTTAATTCTTACAATGTGGCCAAGCCGTGTTCGAACTATGCAGGGCGTGCAGCACCACTGGCGTTGTGAGCTTCTAATGCTGGGGAAGTAGCTACAAGACGCATGCTGGCCTCGAGTGAGATACCTATGAGCCTCTCCTAGTGAGCTCATCAGAGCTTATCACAGCCAGGGACTTGTTAGGTCCAACTTTGGCATGCATGCTACTTACCACGAAGGCGTATTACGCTAAGTTTGCTGAACCATACTTATTGTACAATAAGGAAACCTTATGTTCATCAGTGGACTATGACATATCAATTTTTAGTTCTTTAATATTTTGTAAATGCTTTCGTTCTGAGGCAATTTAGTAAAACTTCTAGGATTCGGTACAAAAAAGGAAAAGATGGATCTCTTATAGATTCAGTAATGTGTCTGTCAGTCTGTTCATCACAATTAATTTGCTCCGAAACTACTGGGCCAGTTAAGTTGGTCCAGTAGTTTCGGAGCAACATCACGCCTGTAATCCGCAAATATAAAGGTAGATAAGTATAGGAGACTTCAATGTCACATCGTACGTCTCATTATGAAGTAGGTTATGACCCACATTCCTCGTATATAACCAGACAAATATCCAGACTTGAGCAGCTACTAGGAATGTCAAGTTAGAAAACTGAATGACGTGCGACCGGCGGATCGAACCCAAGGCCATTCAGGCCAAGCAGGCGTGCTAACCACCACTCACCTAACAAGGCAGCCTCCGCTCAAGCATGACCTACTATACCTCTATAGGTTCAATTATTATCTCAAATTACAGTGCTCCTTGACATGACTATGACTAGACATTGGTAAAACATACCGAAACATGCACGCTTATCGAATCCAACAGGTAAATATACATATTTGTTTTCATGTTCAAACTCAGCTGGGTCAAATTTTCCGGGACGAAACACTTCAGAGCTATCGAAGTACTGAGGGTCGTAGTGCGGATCTTGCTAGCGTATTACAATCGTTACTCCCTTATTTATCGACAAGTTTAGATCTTTGAATGTGTAGGGATGCGCACTCTCTAATCAGATAACCCATAGAAGAAAACCTTCGCATGCCTTCCTCGAAAGTCCAGGTGAAGTAAGTCATATTCACACCGCTAGTGGTGAAACATTACCGACGTCCCACGTACCTACTTACTATCAATCATTGTATCATTTATAATACTAAAGGCGGTTAATTTCAACGCACATTTATCACATTTTCACCTTTTTTTCTTTGTAACGCTCGTAAAGTAAACATCGTTAACGAGTAGCTCCTGGTCCCTATCATTCAAGTTCGACGTCAGTTGCTCTATAGTGATCAGTAACTTGTTATCAGTGTGACTTTAAGATTAATTGGGTAATGCTGTTCTCGCAGGTGGCGATTATGGTACTACTACTGTCCATGCATGTGTCAATGGTATCTAAAGTTTCGGCCGCTTGCTTACGCTTTCGGTACGGTCCCAACGGACCAAACGAGCCTCCTTTAACGTCGGCACAAATAGTGTCATTCACTTGCGCTTTATAATTTTCCAGCACGCCGCACACGCCACGCCAGCATTGCGGTGGCTGTGCATGTTGCGTGCTTCGATGATGAATGAACAGACTTCACCAGTACACAAAATGGTTTGCTTACAATTTCTGCTTTACGTTTACTTGTGGGCGCAGTCCTATATGTTTCTCGGTTGGGAGCGCCGCCAATGTTACGTCCCAACATCTAAACGACAAGTCAACGCCACCCAGAGGTTTTAACGCGATAAAAGTCCCACATGACGGGTATTCCTCGCAAGATATCGGGTAAATCTAGGAATGTTCGCTCCCTTTAAATATTCGCTCCCCCAAAAAAAAGGCAGGCCCATCGGGTATGTATAGGCTATGGCCTGGTATGTATAGGCTATGGCCTGGTATGTATAGGCTATGGCCTGGTACGCCAGGAATAGTGATTCGGAGTCTGGATACGTGCGCGATGCATGGCAATAGGCTTACCACCTATTCCACAGTGGGACGTAAACGCAACAGGTGAAACGTGAGAATGTTCTGCATTTCTGACTACCTCTTCGGGGATTACCGGCATGAAGTTATTTTTTTTTGTTGTTAATATTGTAATTTTAAAAATTGAGGTTTAATCTAGACTATAGAACACATGGATGTAAAAGTTCTAAAAGAAATCATGTTTGATATTATGTGAGGCAATATTGTACATTGACTGGTTGTAAATAAATCACTAGACAGATGTTTTCAATACTCAAGTTGTAATAACACATTCTACAGTACGTCTCAGCTGCTAAAGCCTGCAACTCGAAGTCAGCAAGATTTCGGTCGGCAACAGCTGCAGAGTTTAGTACAAGCAACTGATAATGTCATGGCATTGTTCTCCGAAATTAAAAAGGTAAGCGCTATTCGATCGATATACGGATGGAATGAAACCAGAGGCTACACGTCGTTATCGGTATTTATTTACAGGGTGCATATTATTATATAAGTAGGGTGGTATGTACAATATTTACAGCGACATCGCAAAATATACAGAAACATGGAGCCGCACGACGCGGGCGCGCGACGTCACGTGCCCGCGGGCGGCCGCGCCGGCAGCAGCAGCGCCGGCAGCAGCAGCGCCGGCAGCAGCGGCGCCGGCAGCAGCAGCGCCGGCGGCGGCGCGGCGCGGGAGGGGGCGCGGGCGCGCGCCGCCGCCTGGTCGCGCTGCATCTCGCCCGCCGGCTCGTCCTCTGCAACGGACGGCACCCGAGGTAAGCCGAGCGGCGCAGGTACGTCTCCGTTGTTCGAGAACTTGACAAGATGATTTATATTTTAAATATAAATGAAAATACTCGTATATCATAAATATAAAGTAAAAAATATGAAAGATATTATTGACTTTGGATAAGTAGCACGCGGACACGACGCGCGACTAAGATTAGAGTACACGCGGTGCCAGAGGTGCGACGTCAAAATACGTTTCCGGGGTCGTGAAAATATCAAACCGAATAATTGGTTTCGGGCAAGCGTGGGCCGACCACTTCCTCACGGTTGTAGCTGACGAAGTACACACACTCCGCAAGTTCGCGGAGCGACGTCGGCACTAGATGTGATGCCGGCCGCGCCGCACGAGCCGCGGGCCGCACACGCGAGCCGCACCACGCAGCTGCGCGCGCCCTGCGCCCGCTTGGCGACAAAATATTTATCCGCCGGCCTTCGCTCGGATTTATTTATTTTTGGAATTGTATTCAACGACCCGAATACTCTAGTGTACATGACCGCGCTCTGTTCATTGTATCGTACGAGTTGTGTGCCAAAAATTTACACGTGGCATATTACTTGTGACGATTTATTATTTACTAGATGTGCTCGCGGCTCCGCCCGCGTAGAAATCAATGTGTCAGAAAGTTTTTCCCGCGTAAATACCGACCTCGTGGGAATTCTAGGATGAAAAGTAGCTTATATGTTGCTCCACAGAGAGAATAAAAAAGAATATACCTAGACAAAAATGATAAGCAGGCGAGCTAGGAGTGAGAGCTGAGGGGCGAAATGCGGACGCCAGCTCGGCATATACTACTTACTTTTACTTAATATTTTGGACAATTCACATATTATACTTATAAATTGTAGCCTATATGTTATTCTGATGTATAAGCTATGTTATTGTAAAGTTTCATTAAAATCCATTAAATAGTTTTTACGTGAAATAGTAACAAAATTCTTCCATACTTACAAACTTTCGCGTTTATAATATGTAATAGGATTAAGTAGACTGCTTTTATAACTACCCACTAAAGTCACCTGGGTGTGTGTAAGTACAATAATTCAAATGAAAATCGAGAGCACCGTGCAGGTGGTTCAGAGATCTCATTAAAATGGTGCTGGTCTACGTAATACCGCCCACAATACGTTGACTGAAGTTATCTGCACACCGTCGTAGATTACTGCGCGCGCATGGCGTTCACGTTTTGTTTTCTCAAACGTTTAATTTTTTTCAAATATCGATTGTTTTAAATTTAGAAGTGTTGTGTTTATTTTTGTTTAATATTGAATTTGGAATGTTCTACATTTGAAGCCAAGGATTAACAAATGTAAGTGCGGATTATTTGTTTATGTTTGTAACGTGCAGCAGATTAATTTCAAATCAATAATGGTATAACTTTTAATAGGTGGTGAAAGTTTACTGCGAATAACTCACGTTTGAATTTAAATTTCAAATAATGTTGGCGATAATACATTGTTTTTATATACCGCCCGCGAAATATAGTTAGATGTAACAGTTGATTACCAAATATAATTAGATTTTTAAACGTAATATTAAACGTAAGCAGAGCATTGGTTTTATGCGATTATAAATTTCATTGCGTTACATGACATTATCAAGAAATGCTTATGTCGGCTATAGAAAACCGTAATAGATTGTGCATACAGACGCAGACTTGTTTACAGCTAAAACCGGTGCGTACATTGGTAACTTTAAAAATATTTACAAAGATGTATTTATATGAACAAAATTTACATTGTAACACATTTCATCCTTTCCCGATATCGATTACAAAACAACAAAATTACACACAGCGTTACAAAAACAGTACATTTTACTGAACAAATGCATATCAGTTTAAATTTTTTAGACATGCGCTTAGTCGCTTTATGGCATTTATTACATATATTCAAAATTTGTCAAACTACCCTCTAGTAACTTAGTGTATGTTAAATACACAATTAGTTCTGTATGCATATATACATGTACACATTAGAAATATTTATAATGCATTTTTACCTAACAATACCAGCAATATGCCTTCGTAACAACAAACAATATTGACCAACTTAAAATTTTGTAACGAAAAAATTCAAAAACCCAACATAAATGTATATTTGTAATATAATTATGTATGCGTATTATTCTAAATGTATATCTTAAATGTATTTTTGTAATATAATTAAGTAGGCATATTATTCTAATTAGGTTTCACCTTTAAATAGATAAGAAGATAAGGCTGTTAACTAGCACATGTGATGTTGAAAATAACATGAATAAACTTTCCCTATTTAACAATGGTGCTTATTAATTATTAATTATAAAAAACATAACAGCCTCGTTGGTCGTGTTGGTCGCAAACGGGGCTGCTCGTGATGTCCAGTTCACTTCCCGGGTCGAGCACTGTTGGATTTTTCTAACTTAGATTTTCTAGTAATAGCTCGGAGTCTGGATTGGTTCCCCGTATAGGCGTGACGTTATGTTATAAAAACAAAACTTCAAGTCAAACAACATAGCCCCAATACACATCCTCACGTGAAACGGTAGGTTGAAATGTTCCTGAGGTACTTTGAACATAATTTTCAAGACTTATGTAAAAGTGTTATACGTATTCTTTACATAATTGATCATTAAGACGGCTAAACTCACGTAACTAGTATCAGACCTATACGAGGTCCTTCCTCATGAGCTCCCGCCGATTGCAGTGAGGTCGCGGCGGAGACCTACTTCTGGTCGGTACCAGACGTTAGCTTTAAAAAACCGAAAGCAAATAAAAAAAACACGTTCGCAACACTGTGCGTCTTCTACTGTACTTTTTATTACGTTTCCGCGCAAAACAGTAGCCACTAACATGATAATCATTCTATGTTGCATTTTGACATTTTGAACACGACAAAACGCCTATATTTTTATAAGTACTTATGATGGCGCTCTCAAAGAGATCGATTCAAAATAACTATTTATTAGTGACTATTTATTAGTAATTTGTATTCGTTTCATATAAAGTAAAATGTGTTGGTTGTCCATAATATAATATAGTGGGTGCAAGTTTGACTGTTGTACCAAAGGTCTGGTGCTCAGTTTTGGGTTTGTATTATATATACTTCCTAGTGATTGGAATTATTCCTATTTAGTAATATAAAATTTTTAATAGAATGTATTTTTATAGTTACAGTATATAGATATTACATATTTTTATTATTATGTCGCCTACCGCAGATTCTCAACTTCACCCAAACGACGATAATGAAATGCTAACAGGCATCAAGTCCGCTCATTGTGTTAAACAATGGAGTGTAAATAAATTAACAAATTAGTACTTTCTGTACGTGAACACCGTATTTTTTTATATTTTATAAAAACGAATTGTATGTTAATTTTGTGAGAAAAAGAACATCAGTTTAGGACAAAATGTTGAAGAAACAACAAAATTGTTAGAAACGAAGTAAAGAATAACAATAATGATAATAAATAATAATATTGATAGCAATAATATGTATTATAGTATAAAATTTTATGCAGAATAACATTATTGATTCAGTGTCGTGAAATGTGTTGCCAGTTCGGCGGCCAGCACTCCTCGCACGTGTGTCAACACCTAGTTAATAGTTCATCATCGAAACGTTGCTATTATCATTCATGAGAATAATCCGCGAATGTATACCTATCACTCGTAAAAATTTCGAAAACACAAACGAAGGTCGTGCTCTTAAGAAGAAACGGAAAGTTCCACCCTCCCCACTCGGCCCCCCAACCAAAAGCAGGGTTGCCCACAACGCTGGGCATTCGGGTTAAATATCGCAGATCACAGCGTCCCACGCCTCCTACGTTGCTGGCTGATCGAATAACATACTTCGTGCCAAAAGTTGAAAAACACTAAATTCCCCGAAAATATAACTGAAAACAATAAACACAATACTAATTGCCCTTCCCACATTCATTATAAATTCTATTGATACCGAATATTGTTGCGCATATTGTACGGGTTATTTGTACTCGAGTTTATATACAATATACATACTATTTGAGCTCGATATAATACAGGTCATTCAGACTCGAGACGATTCACGGCGCATTCAGTAGATATTGAGGCAAACAGCGTGAAACCTTGTGCCAATAATGTACAATACTTTATTTATTCTCACAACCGCCGTAATGTCTCCGGATTCAAGTCAAGAGGGTGCTAACATAGTAATGCAAAATAATAACTCTTAAGATCGATTCCAGCAAATAACTAAAAAGTACCAAAGATATGTACTTAAAACACATTAATTAAGCTGAATACTTACGTAATAAAGACCCTAGAATAACAATTTCTAACGGCACAATAAGTGGGGATTTTCTTTAAAAAAAACAGTATCACATGGAAGGCGTTCGGATACCTGAACGTGGCCAAAAAAATATATGATATACTTAGAAAAGGTCGGGATTTGTTCGTTATCAATTTCTATCAGAATTTAGGATGCAAGTTAAACCCCTCGATATTTTTTCCTACTAAATTTATAGTAGCTTTATTTCAATTATATATTTTTTATGCCCAGCGAGATTTCGACAACTTACTAAAAACAAATTATAGTAAGACTGACAACCACAGAAAAAGTTGACTTTTTATTCTGGTTACGTGACATTTGGCGCGTTTACTTTCGCGTTTGTCTGAGATGTGGTTATTGAATAACATAATGGAGGTTTTACTGTTCTGACTCAATGTAGATCATTAGCGTTCCCCAAAACAAATAAGTGATGCGCACGATTTTATTTTAAAAAACTCTACTATTCTAACTGCAAAGGAACAGGCCAATAAGTGATCTGTAAGCGAAAGTTGAAGTATTTTCGCCGTATATTACTAGAATCAACTCTCTCAGTCATTAGTACTACTGTCAATCTCAATGAGTCCAGTTAATATAAATTTTTAATTAGCTTATTACTTAGTATATGTTTGTATTATACTGCATGAATGGGAATGTTACCTATATTCGATCTGTCAGTATATATCAGCATGAGTGCAGTAAGGCCAGTAAGTGTTATTTATTAGCCGTCCTATTTAAGTTGCTTACACACGTTGATCACCTCATTGGTGAAGAGATGAGAGAGAGGTCCTGGGTTCCAATCCGGGTCATTTGCTATTGAATTTTTCTTACTTAAAATTTCTAGTTAAAATGTCTAGTAGGAATTCGAAGTTTGCATTTGTGTGTGTGTGTGTGTGTGTGACAAGGGGTGATATTGCCATACACCCAGTATGACAATATCACCGTATGACAATATGTAAACGTAACTGGTAAAACGTGGACATGTTTGCCTACTATACTTTACCTACTTCTTCGTGAATTGTAAGTGTGAAAATGTTACGTTTGTCTTGCGGTATATTCAGCGAACCGTGTTGATTTCAAATTATAAAAAAACGTATTACAAGCTGTCATGCAATAAAGTGAGCGGACAAATAAGATGCATACATATATGTAAATAACAATCGGAGGCAACAATTAGCTTCGTTTGAGTAACTTCGTACGCGAAGGGCCTCAACATTCCATTCACCAGTTTCAAACACATGTTAACCATTTAACCGTTAATTCATTAAACCAAAAATTGTAAGCAAAGACTATTGTAATTTGTGTATTCAGGAAACGCGGGATAAGTTTATTATTGTATTATTCTGATAGAAAACAAATATAGATATAAAACAACTATAGATATAAAACAACTATAGATATAAAACAACTATAGATAGAAATTTTCTCGTCTAGAATTTTTTTTTTTATATCAATCAGCACACAATCAAGGAATCACAACAGAAATGAAACGGAATTGTAGGGGAGCCCTTTGACCAGCAGTGGATAAATAGCTTAAAAAATAGGACGGTAATGAAAAGAAAAGTAAAATTTGGAATAAGGAACTC
>DWEJ01001686.1:0-12582 GCA_018245835.1 Mysoria sejanus stolli | reverse complement strand
CTAGATATTGATATTGAAATGTAGATATCAAAGGTTGTAATTTTTTTTTAATAATTTTTTTTCCTGATTTTTAATCTCTTCACTTCAAAAAGTACTCTTTTTATAGTCCTAATTTCTTAGTTTTGTTGTATGTAGCTTAGCATTATCTCATACTTGAAATTTAAGTAAATTGTGGTCGAATTACGACTAGTAGGTGGCCACTAGTTATAATGAAATGTATGTGACAAAAGATTATTGATAACCAGTCTGTAAACACGGAGCACATGTCAATAGTAAACTATGTCTGGCAGATTTAAAAGAAAAACATTTAACAGGTGGACTACAAATACACAAGTTTATTGTTTGTCTTATTTCATTTGGCTTTCAGGGCCCAAGTTTGTTTTACAAATTGTTCTTTAGGTAATAAAATTCATTTCGCTCGAGTTTAGTGTCACAATATGATGAAATTACTGTTTTCAAAAGAATTTCTTCTGAACAAAAATTACCATTAATTCCGTGAACTGATTGACAGTTGTTATCATAATTCTTATACTCATAAACAAAGCACCTAAGCAATTGGACGAGTCACATAGCTAATTAAGAAATTTGCTTCAAAATTTTGTACTGGTAATTGTTATTTCCAGATCAAACCATTTAACTTCTAGGAAACTCTTTAAATGATAAAAAAAACTGATCAGACATATTACACCTACTGAACATTTTAACTCACTAACACTCATCATAGTCTATAACAAAAGGCCTTAGTTCATAGTGAAAACAAATTACTTATTGAATATATCAGTGATCCCTACTTACAAAACGACAAGTCAAAAATCAATGTTTACAAAAGAGCGTAATTTATATTCAAAACCTTACTTATTCTCTTATACGACTTGTATATTAAGTAAAATACATATTAATTAAGTATATTCAGTAAAATACATATTATTTAACTTAATATTCAAATCGTATAAGAGAATAAAGTTTTGAATATAAATTATGCTCTTCTGTAAACCTCAATTTTTGACATGTTGTTTTGTATGTAGCGACAGTCGATATAATAAAATCACACCCCCGGTGTGACACTATCACTTTTGCAAAAAATTACAAATATAAATATAAATATGCAATAATTGTCCTAAAGCAGTACTTTACTTGATGTGATAAAGTTACTTTTGTAGTATGAAAAATTGATGTTGTAGTACAAGCTATTCATATCTTCTAAAGTCATTGTTTTGTGAGGTGTCAATGTTTTAAATGCTTCTCCTGAAAAACTACATTTTAGCATAAGTGACAGTGTCGCACCTGGGGTGCGAAATATTGTGTTTCAACTGACCCATTAAGTAGTGAACCTGACTGTTGCACCCAGTTGTAGGTTAAATTAACACCCATAATAAATATTGGTGTGATGAGCACAAGCTTATGTTCTCTATCAGAAGATAGAGAATAGATACTTCCTTACCAGATTTTAACTATATGCACATATGGAGTTCACCAGCTGTCTGGTTACTGTAACACTAGTTTTCTTAATGCTAATGTTTGGATCAGATAGTTGTGTGTGGACTTCGCCCTAGACATTGTAATTATTATTACTGTTATTGGTCCTACTTACTTGTACAGATACATCAGATATTTGTCTTAAGCTTAGACAGTTCAATGATATCAATATGTATATAATTCTAAAGAAAACAGTTCTAGAAAAACAAGCATTTGACAATAATTAATGAGAGAGATTAACATAGGAGGGAATATTTATTAAGCTCATCAAACCTTTACACTATTATTTATCTGATTATACTACAACCTGACAGTAACAGTAGTAATTAGTTTTGTATAAAAGAAATTAAATTCTATACTACACATATCTAAATATAAAAAAACCAACGAATAATGTCATAATAATACCAAAAAACTCTGATTAATGCTGTATTGTGTGTAACAAATTCATGACATGACATTAACAGGTTTCAGATTACTTCATTTCTTTTTACGGAGCAAATTCAGAATGACAAAAAAAAATTTTTGTAAGGGTTAGATTGTTGCTCATTATAAATTATCAATGTAAATTCAGGAAACAATGGACAATACGAACACATTAAATACGGCACCCCACGCTTCAATGTTGTAGTTACCGTCGAAGATTTCTGTTTCGGTATTAGCATACACTCAATCAGTCTACGCGTTAATTTAATTAACAGCTATCGAAGCTAAACACAAACAATAGACATTGCCCTATTCTCACAACAAATGAACGTAAACAAAGGAGTCTAGAAGGAGCAGCCTAAACATGTTTTGGGAAATAATAAAAGAAAAAACACATCCGATACATAATACTAATGTAAACACTTTATACGTGAATAAATAAAATGCAGTAAAAATTAAATTGGATGAAGGTTAAAGATTAAATACGTGCGTATAAATAACGAACGCTCAAAACACATGATGCGTGTAGCAATGGGACGTAGTTATTTTTCAGTAAAAATTCCACGTTGTACTTAGCACTCACCGTTTTACGACCATGATAGAATCCGTCTGCTCGTTTGTGGACCCTATGATTCGAACTATAATTTACAAACGACACTAATAATTTCGGAAACACCATGAATTTCAACAAAACACCATCAATTCGATTTACAGAATTCACACATCGCTAAAAAGCGACAAATGCACTCTTCATCATTACACCAAACCTTACGAATACGCACTTCACTTTTAGGGACATGGATATTACAATAAATTAAATCGCAATGGTCGCATCTATATTAACTTTTCTAGCAAATCACGATATTCGAACTAATACTATAGTAAAACCTTTAATCCCGTTTCTCTCAACAACTCTTCATAATCATAAACACAAACTAAATTGTTTTTTATAGTACATGCAGCCAACTTCAAAAGCGTTTCATTAAACTAACAATGTTCGCGTCACAAGCTTGCCAATCTAAGAAAATGCGATGTAGTCGACATTTTAGTCCAGTAACAGTAATTTTAATTTATTCGTAAGTCAAGAATTATTGTTTAAAAACATTTGTTATATATATATATATCTTTTCACCCTGTTATAGATTATATAAAATTATTGTTAGTTATAACTATTAAACGTTGCAATATTGTAACAGCTTTTACGAATTCTGTTGGTAACACTAAGAGCAAAGTGTAATGTGTTGGAGGGAAAACGTCAAACTAATAAAATGGCGGTAAAATCAAATTTATTACAATGAATATTATATGTTTTAAATTATACTATTTATTTCGATATATTTACTAAATCAAGTTCTATTATAAAATTAATTAGGGCTGACTTTTACGATATAAAAAAATAAAACACAACAACATAGATTAAATGCTCAACTACTAGAATAGACGAAAATTCGCAGAATCACGTTATTTAAGTACTTACTTATTTTTCTACATTACTCACGATTTCAGGAATGGCAGCATCCACGAATTTGTAAGAACGTAAAAGAAGGGCATGCGTGCACTGAGTTGACCGCAACGAGCGCGTAAAAATATTTCAGCATTCAATATAGCTATTATCTTCCTCATTGGTATTTTCCTTTTTCTTCGTTCTTGCAGTTTACACAAAAAGCCCATGACTTAGATGTGGTAAATAATTGTGTTTTCAGCTTCATATACACACGTGATTTAATAACACTTATTGACGTTAGATTCACTTTGTTGTCGCGTGCACAATTTTTTTTATTACAAGAGTGGTGCATATCAAATTTGGTCGACGGCTGGTGGGGTCGACCCGCGCGCCACGGCTCTGTGCATGTTGCGACAAGTCCGCGACTTCGCCCTGACAGTACTCACTAAAGCAAGCGAGGACTGATTCATTCTATTGAATTTTGAAGTACACGTATTCTATTCATGCGTTTATTCAAACAATTACTTTGGTTTTTCGAATATTTTTAAAATTCGGCCACGAAACAAAATTAAAAGTTCATGTCGTAACAATTTAATTTTATTTAAATTTAACATAACATAACAATATATAGGAAACTAATAAAAATATAAAAAATATATAAAATAATCTATGAGATAAATGTATTTTATAAACGGATTAATTAAAAAAGTATTATATACCTCTAGGAGATAAAATACACCGGCAAGGTAATTTTAACAGAAATAAAAAAGATCGTTTATTCTAATCCAGATATGTCCATCTCTGTTCAAAATTTCTGTCTTATGATCCATGGCCCATCAAAAACCATTAGATACCTTATATAATTTTTCATCCCCTATTTTACCTTTTGAAACAGAACATGGAAATCTTTCCTCTTTATAATATTAGTATAGAAAACATAAGCCATTAATTTTTCAGCAGCGCTTAACACTGCTGTTATAAGGCAGAAATAGGTGTGGCGTTGGTGCCATCGGAGTCGAACCAGAGGGTTCTACCACCAACTCAAAATCGATACCTACCTGTCACTTAAACGAGCGGCAATTTAATACTACACTTGCCGTGCGTGTACAGTGAGTAACTTTAATATTCGGACAGTATGAAGTTTCTGATTTATTTTGCCATAATTTTATTTTTAACAAATTAAACAAAAAGTTAATCAAAGATTATCATACCATATGTGGAAATGGAATACAATAGCACAAATTTTATTTACTTAACTTTGAACAGCCTTTTAATACTATGGTTTAAATGAAAAAGCGACAAATTTTGATGTTACTTTAATATTCGGACACTCAGCAATTTTAATTTTCTAAGCTGGTTTTTTTAAAATGTATGTGTTTTAATATTGTGTGGGGTGACTATTCTGTTTAATTTGCAAGAAGTTATTACCAATTAATATTAAAAAAAATACCAGTGTTTTTTTAAATATTCAACCTCTAAATTATTCCACTGTTCTGTTATTTGTTGCTTTAACATTTCTTTGGACGATATTGGTGTTTTTTGCACCAGCCGCTACAGTTCATGTCATATGATTTCAATAGGGCTTAGATCAGGTGCTTGCAGTGCTGGTTGCAAAACTTTTGTGCAATTGTACAATAAATATTCTTGCACAATGCATGCCTTATGTTATGATCGTTATCTTAGTAAAATTTAAAAGTATTAGATGTGCTCATTTGCGCAAATTTTCTTTTAAAATGTTAAGATACACATTCTCATCCATTATAGTCTCAATAAAAACTAATTCACCTTGTCCAAAAGCAGAAATACACTACCGAACCCCCCCCCCCACCTCCGTGCTCCACAGTCGGTATAACATTTTTAAAATGAAACTCCTCGTTTCTGCTGCCCCACCCCATCCTTCGGCCGTCTCATCCAAAAACGTTAAATTTACTCTCATCGGTGAAAATGACATCATTCCAGCATTTTTCCTCCTTCAAAACATATTCTTTTGCAAAATCCAATCTCTTTTTTCGATTTTTGTCATTCACATGCAGTTTCTTTCTAGCCATTCGTCCATTATAACCAGCTTCTTTGAAAGCTCTTCGAATAGTTTAAAGGTGTACCTTTTACCCAGTCCCTTCTAAGAGTTCGGTTGCTAATTTTCATAAGATCTTCCTAGATTTTCTACTTAATGATCTTTTGTCACGTACTTCTAACTTTTTGGTTGGCCTTTGTGCGGTACAAAATCTACACGGTCCTAACATTAAAACCGTTTGATTATATCTCCCACTGTACTTTTACTAATTTCAAGCATTGCAGCAATCGCTCTATAAGATTTATCTTAAGCATTATGAAAAATTGCAAATTGCCTGATTTCAAAACTGGTATTAGCTTTGCTTGGCTTTATAAAAGTGGAATGTGTGATTATCCACAAACAATTGATGAAACAGAGTTTAAATTTATCCCTGTAAAATATAGACAGTGATTACAACTAAACATTGTTTTCTAACTCAGATAAAATATTGAAACAAAGCACTACATTGTAAAGTGTCCGAATATTAAAGTAACATCAAAATTTTACGCTTTTTCATTTAAACCATAGTATGCAAAGGCTGTTTAAAGTTAAGTAAATAAAATTTGTGCTATTGTTTTCCAGGCACATATGTTATTATAATCTTTGATTGACTTTTTATTTAATTTGTTAGAAATAAAGTTATGGCGAAAGAAATCAGAAACTTCGTAGTGTCCGAATATGAAAGTTACTCACTGTATATGTATTTATCTTCTTCTTAAGCACTACTGCCGAGTTCTGGGCCTCTCTACCAATGATCGTGTCGACACCAGAATGCAAGAGGTGGGTTCGTCGATGTTCTAGCCATCATGGTAATGAGTTCATGTAATCGTTAAACTATCGACGACTAAGGTCTTCATGTAATAACAGCCCGCAATATTACTATTATAATCATACTCCGCTCATCAAACACACTCGAACTAAGAGGACTCTTTTAAACAAATTTAGCATTTTCGTTAAAGTAAGATTGAATTGGGCATACCTACTCGTATGTACCTAGATCGGAGGAAATAGATTTTTGTAGACTTATTTCTAACGAAATATCTAATACCATGTGTTACATTTCGAGGGTTCGTGTCGAGGCGGATTGCCAATATAAATATCTTGGGAAAACTCCCACACAACTATCTGATCCCAAATTAGGCAGAGCCTGTACTATGGCAACCGGACAGCTAATATACTCGTATTGATACACCAACATGTTTATACATGTATAATATATTCTCAAAGTAATCAAGGTCTAATGTACGTTTATAGTTGTAGGTACAATGAAATTAAAAATATATTAAACTCTGCCTCTGCCTACCTCTTCGGGGATTACAGGTAGTGGTTCGGAGTCTGGAATTCTGGATATGTGCCCGATGCATGGAATTGGCTCATCACCTATTCCACAGTGGGACGTAACCGTAACCGGTGAAACGTGGGTATGTTCTGCATTCCTCTGCCTACCTCTTCGGGGATAACGGGCGTGAACTTACGTTTACTTAGTAAGAATATTATCGTCTATTAGTGAGCTTAGATTTAAATTTGCTATATAGAATCAATGTATGTAAAATTACTCAATACACATAGTTATTAGTAGCTTTATATGGGATGAAATATTGTATATCGACTAAGCCAATTAATATTTACTTGGTAGATTCCGTTTATCTACTCGTACGTGTTCTTATAGCAAATTCGCAAAGACATCCGATAAACACGTACTAATTAGTACCCTACTAATTACACAATATTTGTATAGATGAATTTTGTTAAGTCGTTTGCATTGGATTGGATGGAAGTGACATCTATAAATAAACTTACACACATCTTACACATAACAAGATATCAAAATATTATGTGTAAGCCTACAGGAGTGCTCGTATGTTCAACTCAACTGATCATTTCTACTTACAAATTAGAAAGTAACCGAAAACGAAAAGAGCCAGAATTAAACTCATACGACTTGACCATTTTATATTTTTTACTTTAAGTTCTTTTTTATTATAACATATTATGTATAAAGAATGAGCATGTCAAATCTGTAAGGATAGGGATATTTGGCTCTCGGTGCTTTCTGCATAGTCCATAATAGATTTGACGTCAGGGTATAATAATAATTATTAAAAATGTATAGAAAAAACACGCCTCAATATTTTGCGCAGCAGATGACAAGCGTATGGCAATAGAAAACGAGCAAACATTCCGTCTTTAATATTAAACGCATCCAACCCGAGAGTGCTCACTCTGGTCAAGGTTGGTATCGACTGTTCTGGATAGTATGAGTTTTTATGAGAAATAACACAAAATGGTAAGCGGATTGAAAAGATGCTACTGGGATAATTCATCATTATCACCATCCGCCTGTCCATTGCTGTATATAGGATTGAAATAATGATCACCTTCCGTTATCCATAATCCGTGTCGGGGCGGAGTACATTCTCCGACCAGGGCTGCGATACAGATAACAGGCGGTAACGGGTCGCGTTATAGCGCAGTCCTACGAAGTTTTACTTTACTTAAATGACTGTCCTCGCTTGGAAAAGAAAAATCTGGCTAGTAAAAAATCTGAAATATGTACAAACGTATTGTCACCTCTATTTCCCTTTTGAGTAGACAGAGATTCAATTTATGCTACCTCTATATTAATTAAATTATTCTCATCTTTAAATCAAAACTAATATTAATCCTTATACATATATCTGAATATCTTAGTATTAAAACACTAATTAATTCTATTATCGTTGGCAAGGGTAAACGCAAAATGTTCATTTTAATATATGTCTCGGAACTGCGACAGTAAAGTGACATAATTTTCTTAATCAGTTTAAATTCAGCCCCTGCACATGTATCAACAAGCACAATTGATTACTGCATAACATTTTAGACTCTATTGCGATAAAATAAAGATGATAATGCATTTCAGCAATGATTTTCAACGGATAAAATTATTTTCTCTCTCGGGCGCATTGAATAAACTTCGCAGAAGTAAGTAAATAACAAATATTGTATTATTAAATACATCGAGATATTTTCGTCAGAAAGTATTTTAGAGCTTTGAAAAAAGGAAATGAAAGAAGGTTTCAACAGAGGTTACATTTTAATATAATTTCGATAAATTATACGTATTCTGGTAACTAATATAAGGTAACTGCTTAGGAGTAACGCTAATATACAATAATTTAAAGCCTTTAGTAGTAGTACACACAAAAACATGTATTCATTTTGTTTTGAATAACAACATATTCACAGACTGCCCCGTTGGCCGAGTGGTTGAAGGAATGGTTACTGATAGAGTCGCCCCGGGTCGGTTACCATGACATTTTACCTTGCAATTCCCAATAGTGGCTCGGACTTTGGATTCGTGTCCAGTGTAAAGCAATAAGTTTACTAACCATTCCATTGGGAACTTGGAAGTGTAGTACATCACTTGCCAATCTCTTCAAGTACTATACGCGTGACGTTACGATTTCCGAATATCAACACTTAAATACAACCTAAGAATTTAATATTATTTGAGCTTCATTACAATTATATTAAAGGAATAGTAAATTGGCAATAAACATGGAAGTATGTATTGATTTTTTCTAGACATGTATGGTCTGACTTAGAACAAATGTAGGCCTTTCATTAGTAGGACTTTGCCTAAAGCTCTACTATGTCACACAACAAAGAATGATTGACTGCAGTATTCATTTGATACCGTAAAAACTGAATCTCCCATCAGATATACGTGAAAGTAACATAAAGAATTTTTTTATAATCATAAGCTTTGTCATTTGTAGCGTCATGACTTGCAATTCAAACAGGAAATCGGTAAAGTTCGTTGCACTCTTATCTTATCTAACACAGTATATGCGAAATGTATCCGTAGACAATCCGAAGTCTTTGAGAGTCGAAGTGATTTCCTTTCGAAATTGTTTAGTTTTAAATTTTCTAAAACTGCATATTCAGATATAATTCTAACTTTATAGTCGTAATTTTAACATAACTTTATTCCTACATGTCCAGTACGTTTGTATATTCAATTACGCAAACGTGTCGCTTAGTAGTTCTAATTCACTTTAGTCTGTTGCCATACCAAATGTAATATCAGATTCAATATACCTTCTGTTAAATAAATGAAGTGGAGCAATCGAATTTCCAAGTATGTTCTGTTCATGTAATTATTAATTGAAAAGTCAAGTATAAATGACTAGATGTGCTCGCGGCTTCGCCCGCGTGGAAATCAGTGCGTCACAAAATTTTCCCGCGTTAATACCGACCTCGCGAGAGTTCTAGTCTTTATATATTGGTTGAAATGAAATACTGTGAAGGGCGATTAGGTACAAAAATAAGTGCATGTGATAAATAACTTATTCATTTGGATAAGGATCATGTTTATTAAAACACCTTTGCAAATAATGTATTATTTAAGAACTATTTTGTTAACCATAAAAATAGTTATAGAGGGTTAACGTAAAAAGCTAGACATAATGCTGTCGCGGACTTTTATTTAGAACTTTTAGAAGGGAACAATTTTGTAATACATGATTTTTGAGTAAGTTTCACCGTTTACTTAGCACACGCAAGAAAAGGTCTAAATTTTGCCGTTGTCACAATATTTTTATTTTTTATTTTTATCTTAGCGTAATGTTATATAGCCTATAGCCTTCGATAAATGAGCTAACTCTGAAAGAATTTTTCAAATCGGGCCAATATTTCCTGAGATTAGCGCGTTCAAACACTCAAACAAACTTCAGCTTTATATTATTAGTATAGATAATAACACAGGTTTGGTTGGATATGATTTCCGATGAAAACATATGAAGCCGAACTTCCCCACAATAGAGAATTTTCTCATTACCGACTTCAGAACTGTACTACACCCATAAAGTAAACAAGTAAAGAGCAGCTGACCGAGATTCCAATAACAAAAGTGTTACTTTTGTTATTGGAATCGATTTTTTTAAAAGAATACGTATACTTATGAGATATCCTCAATTACTATATATTGTCAATTACTCTTCCATTTCAGAGAAACCGTTTGAGATTAAGAGCCCACTTAGAGATAATTGTGGTTGCGTATAACCTCTCGGTCGTTTATATAACCGTAATATCTATCAATTTTATTTTCTTACAACGTAGTATTTTGCCATTGATCAATTTATTTACAATTGGTCATATATGTATCATCCATACTAATATTACTAATTCGAAAGTTACTCTGTCTGTTACGCTTTCACGCTTAAACCACTGCACCGATTTTGATAAAATTTGGTATAAACATAGATAAGACGTTCAGAAAGAACATAGGATAGTTTTTATCTCAATAATTCTACAGGAACGGGAGATATAACGATAAATGTTGAAAAATCTTGCATGCTAGCAGCTTCACCCGTGTGCGCCGCGTAAACCAGGAGAGATACACCAAAGTAATGTACTAGAGTTTGGAGTATTTTTATAGGTCGACAATTACCTATAAAAATACTCCAAAAAAGTCCGCGATAGTATGTGTTAACTTGTATGTGTTATCTTGTGGTTAACTCACAATAACTGCTTTTATGTTAAAGAATTCAATTAAATATATATTGTTATTTTGAGGCTGTTTTGGTCTGTTCAGTATTAATCCTTATGTAAATAAATCCATTTGTTAGCTTTACCATTTAATATAGATCAAAATGGTTCGTTACACTATATGAATCAAACAAATACTGTAGAAGATATTTCAGGTCTAAAATTATACGCCACCAAAAAAAATATTACCTACGCAAGCCAGCGCTCCATATGACATGTCGAGCTAGCGTCCGCGTCACGTTCCTTGGCCCTCAACCCTACCTCGCCAGGTCATTTTGTCTAGATGTTTGGTGATTTTCATTTCTTTTTGAAACAACATATAGGCTATTTGTCTTCTCAGAATTCCCACGAGATCGGTATTTACGCAGGAAAAACTTTTTGATACACTGATTTACATGCGGAGAAAGCCGCGGGCACAGCTAGTTGCTTATAATTATGTACATGGCTAGGACACTTTTTTATGACTTTACCCTCAGTAAAGAGATTTGTAGTATAGTGAAGCAAACTGCAGTATCGCGAACAACAACCGTAGCAACATATTTAACGATATCACCCAAGAGTTGACAGAGACTTGCAATGTTCATCAACATTCTGTTTAAACTACTGTTGCCAGCAATGACCAATCGCATCTGGATATTAACGTATGCTTTGTGCATGGCCTTATTGTTTAAAAGCCAATCATAACATTAAGATATGTTTAATATTTATTATTCATGTACCGTTGGCGATTAATCGATTAGTGCAAGAACAAAACAAAATAACACAAGACACTTTATTCACTTCTGCTGGATTAGAAATGATACAGCACTCTATCATTGTAACTTGTTATCTGAAAAATCAACTAACCTCAAATGTTGTGAATTCATGAGGCTGCAAAGCTTCGGGCTCCCTCTCTAATTCGGGCACATATATTTTATCTTTCAGCATCTCGCCCTCCATGTATGTCAGTTTGCGTTCCATCTCGGCACAACGGCATACTTCTGCCACATAGTTCCTTAGGAAAGGTTTTACATCTTCGTTTAACTAAAAGGATATTGAAACGGGTGTGTAATAAAACGCATTTTGTATCCACGAAAAGCAAGCAAAACATTCTCTCGGAGATGTTATAAAGATTGCGCAAAATGTCTCCCATAGTTTGTTACCGACGTACTCAAAACGTGCAAGTAGAAATTGCATTTCATTGTGTCTTGCTCGTGAACTATCTGGATAATGTTTAGAAATGTAGAGTCTCCTTATCGAATGACTATGCCACGATGCAAAATATAGTATTTATCGAGATCGCTGAAACAATATTTGGCTTAACACGTAGTGTACTTTTGTACATGTGCAGAACCAGTACGCATGTTCTAATTCTTTATTAAGGGGTCCGTCTATCGTATAATGAGGTTTGTGGAACTAGTCAAACAAACCGTTTTTTTAACCATAGCATAAAATTTCAACAATTAATTATATATAATAAATATAAGTATATAATATTTGTATTGTAAAACAACCTTTAATTTTTGTATAAACAATAACCAATTTTAGGGAAGTAACATTCTGCACTAGATAAAAAAATACAAAATTGTCTACGAATATGCCATCTGAATACAAAATACGGGTGCTGAGTAGATAATGTTTGTTACATTTATCCTTCGACACAGCATTGCAT
>DWEJ01001685.1:0-12583 GCA_018245835.1 Mysoria sejanus stolli | reverse complement strand
TTACAGAAAAATACTACTTTATTAATCAGACCAGGTCCTCAACGGAGCAGGCAGAGAGAATCAACTGCCAAATACATTCTACTATCTGTATGTACTATCTACCAAATACATTCTGCTATCCATACAGACCTGACGTGCTTCTTCTACAATATCATCTAATCATACATTTACATCACAGTATGCTTTTAAAATAATCTAAGTTACATTATCTCCTCTTCCCCCAATCTTCTTTGATCATGTCGGCTCCTTTTTCAGCGATCATATAAACAGGAGCGTTGGTGTGACCGGAGACGATCTCTGGCATTATGCTTGCATCTATCACCCTTAGTTTATTTATTCCATGTACTTTCAGTCTTGGATCCACTACCGCTGAAGGATCTTCCTTAACCCCCATTTTGCATGTTCCGCTTTGATGATAGATGGTAAAAGTGAACATTTGTGCCTGGCAGGCAAAGTAAGCATCGCTTCCAAAAGACCCATATTTCAAACAATCCGAAATTGGAATGTCATATATTTTGGTTCCCATTTTCTTTAAAGCCGGCTGTCTCGATATCTCTATGGCTACTTTGATTCCTTCGACGATTTTCTTCAAATCCTCCTGGTGCTCAAAATAGTTAGGTATCAATGTCGGATGTATTTTTGCATTTCTGCTTTGTAATAATACTCTGCCCTTAGATTTGGGACGCATCAACATTGGGAAGATCATAAAAACGTCTGATTTGCCCAGGGATGCATAAGTGTCTGCGTAAATTTGTTCGTCGAATCCGAAATTTCGTGGTAGCAGAGGATCTGAGTTCAATCCACCACCAATAAACAAAAGCTCCATATCCGGCCATCCCGTCGCGTTTAACTTGTCCTTTAATTCCATAAATATTAAAGCTTCACATCCTCCAGGAATAGATAAAGGTCCCTTATGAGACTTCATCCATTTGAAAACTAGGTCTAAATGATTTAATATATATTCGGTTGTTAATGAAAAGTTTTGTTGTTTAACCATAAATTGTACTCCACCAGCAGCGATATGGTCCATTAAATTGTAACCAACTGGCAAGTCTTTTAATACCGGTATACTCATTTCTTCCAAGTGACTTTTAGGCCCTATACCGGACAGCATTAGCAATTGAGGCGAATTAATTGCACCAGCGGAGAGGATAACCTCTTTCTTTGCTAATATCTTCTGTTTACGTCCATGTTTCTCTAATTCAACACCTATTACTTTAGTTTTTGTATTGTCAAAGAGTAGTTTGGTGACCATACTGATTTTGGTTAAATGAATATTATTTCTCGTGTTGATGGGGTGTAAGTACGCTCTGCTTGCGCTGTGCCGCGTACCATTTTTCATAGAAAGTTGAAGGAATGAAACACCAGATGGATTGGCTCCGTTGTGATCTCCATATTTGAACCCTAACTCTTGTGCTGCTTTCACCCAAGCTTTTCCCTTTGTGGTGCGGAAAGGGGCATGCTCAATATTCAGGTGCCCTTTGTGTCCATGATATTTAGGATCATCGAAAGAGGGTATATTGAAATTCTCCACCTTCTTGAAGTATGGCAATACATCATCCCAACTCCAACCTTCGTTGCCCATTTCTTTCCAATTGTCATAGTCCGCGGGTGCCCCGCGAGTGTAAATCATGTAATTTAAAACGCTGGAGCCTCCGACGACTTTTCCCCTGGGCCAGTGGCATTGTTGATTCTCGAATCCGGCGCAATATTTATCTGACGGTTTCGTTTTATACCTCCAATTTGCAGGTGTAAATTGCAGGTAATTGGCGAGGATGGGTATGTCCATGACGAAATTTTCGTTAACTCCAGCTTCGATAAGCAGTATTTTCCACTCTGGAATTTCGCTCAGTCTATTAGCAAGTACACAGCCAGCTGTACCGGCGCCTACGATGATGAAGTCGTACTCTGAGAGCATGTTGGACTGATCAGGCGGTTCGTTGTCCAGCTGTCGCGTGCCTTCTTGAAGGAATTGCATGAACGATGATACTGGGTTTAAAAACTGTGTGTTTGCTTGGAGTATGACGCTGAATAGAAACCATACCGCCGCCGCCAGTCCCGGCGCTCGGTGCTGATACTGCATCTGAGACAGAAACAATGTTTGGTAAATTTTTGTATAACACTTTTCGTATAACCAAATTTTAAAAGCTATGTGCCAAAACTTTATTTATAAGAGACCAAAGGTTTGCGCTCTCTGACTCATTTCACGTTTTTTTAATGGAACGCTGAGTGAATAATATGAACGTAGTATACGAGAAAATGCTACCAAAACTTCCGAAATCTATGGGTGAAATTGGACCATCCAAATTATATTGGGTAATCCTGGGTATACCTAATTATATTCCTATGTCTATAAATATTTAGTCCATTTTAAACATTTGTCAAATGATATTGCACTGCGATATATATAAAATGATTACTTTATTATCAACCACGAATGTGTGTTACATTTATTTTGAGAACTTTTTTATATTATGTTATATTCGACATTAAACGAACTAAGTCAAAAGTTTGATATGAAAATGACTACGACTGTCGATCACGTCATTGCATGCCCTACTAAACAAATGAGAGTAGAGGTTGTGGCTCATCCACTGCGTCAGGCCCACATTATTAAATCGATTTCATTAACCTTGTAACGTTTTTGTTTTATGTGAACTATCATTTAGTCGGTAGTAAGACTACCTTATCGATATTTCATTGATTTTTTTATTTAAGGAAATATTTTTAAATTGTTAACGTTAATTGGTATTTAATATGACAATCTATAATTGAACACCTTTTTTGTGAAGTAGTTATGGCTATTTGGTTGTAGTGTTATCGCACGACCGGAATTTTCCCAGGATGTATTAAGTTTTAACCTATTGTAACAGCTAATATGAATGATATATTATAAATACGAGTGCAATTAAATTAAAATTTTATAAATACACTATTATAAAATTTCATTCTAATCCACCAACACTATGGTTTTGTCATGGTAACAAAGCTTCTTGTGTGCGAAATTGAAGTAAATTTAAATACTTATACAACCTAACATCACGCCTGCAATCCCCGTAGAGATAAGCGTGCAGTTTTTGCCCATTGCCCCACGTTTCACCAGTTCGTTACGTCCCACTATGGAATAGTGTGGGAGCCATACTGTCCAAAAATGGAGACTCCGAGCCACTACTAGAAAATCTAAGTATGAAAAATCCAGTGGTTTTTAATATATCCATATCTATACGAGTATATATTTACTTAAAATATTGTAATCAGTTCTCGATTCCATTCTCAAAATGGTACTTATTACAACTAGATTATGTTTTAAAGGAAAAATGGTATTGCTAACTCGTTTAGGTATAATGATCACGAGCAGAACTATTGCAGTTGTTCATGATAATATTATTTTTCCAACGTCGTCACTTGAATAACTCTTTAAAAGCCGGACGAGGCTCTAAACAATCGTTCGGATTACATGTGACCCTATGGTAATTATGATAGCTCATAATGATTCTACGTAAGCAGCCGTATTTAAATGCGCGTCATGCATTCGCTCCAAAGAAGGACGCGAGTGCGTTCGTGACGGCAGCTCGTTTGTGAGATAATACCTAAGCTAAGGCTTCTCTTGCGGAAAATTATATATCTGTAGCTACTAATGTAATGATGGCAGCCGTAACAGGCAATTGTTTTAATGAAGTGTTTGATAACGTCAGCGGGCTCGGATGTAGGCGTGCTTGAGAACGGTGCGAGAGGGATGGATGTAGAAGGAGCGCGTTAGGTCTTTGAGCATAGAGACAGTTTGTGTTCGGTAAGCTCTATCTCCTAAGGGGGACGTCGGTATAATATAATAATACTAGCTGTGCCCGCGGCTTCGCCCGCGTGGAAATCAGTTTACGTAAAACAGTAACATACATTCATCCATACTTACAAACTTTGGCGTTTTTACGTAAAAGAGTAACAAACATCCATCCATACTTGCAAAGTTTCGCGTAATTTCAGTTCAATCAGTCGAAAACCTAAGAAGATTTAATCAAACTTTCATCCCCTATTTTATCTCTTTAGGTGCGGAATTTATCAAAACCCTTTCTTAGGGGATGCTCACATCATAGTAGCTTTATGTATGCAAAGTCTCAGTCTGATCGGTTTAAAATTGACAAAGTTTAATACAAATTTTCATCCCCTATTTTATCCCCTTGGGGGTAGCATTGATCAAAAGCGTTCTTTCTTAGCGTATGCCTACGTCATAATATCTGCATGCCAAATTTCAGCCCGATCCATCCAGTAGTTTGGGCTGTGCGTTGATAGATCACTATGTCAGTCACCTTTGAGTTATATATATTTAGATTACAATAATTTTATATTTCAATCAATACATTTCATATTTAACAATACCAATATTTTATTTTATTTTTTTTATAATATTATAAACGCGAAAGTTTGTGAGTATGGAGGGATGTTTGTTACTCTTTCACGTAAAAACTACGGAATGGATTTTAATGAAACTTTATAATCATGTAGCTAATACATCAGAATAACACATAGGTTACAATTTATAATGATATTCTATGAATTGTCAAAATATCAAGTACACGTAAATATGTAGGATATGCCGAGCTGGCGTCCGAGTTGAGTCCCTCGGCTCTCACCCTAGTTCGCCTGCTCAATTTTTTTGTCTAGGTATTTAATTTTTTTCTTTTCAGTCGGTATTTACGCGGGAAAAACTTTGTGACACACCGACTTCAACGCGGGCGAAGCCGCGACTACACCTAGTTTACAATAATTACGCTTACAATACAATACAAACGGAATTTTCATAATGATAATTTTATTGCTGTCATTATTAAATCATTTATTTATTGATTTGTTAGTTTATTTGAAGTTAGTTAATTGAAAATCTCCTTCTCGACTGACATTGGTATGTCGCAAATTGTTAATACAATTAATACAGTAAATGTAATTTTAATTCTAAGGCTGGTTTTTAAGCCGCCGAGTCACAGTCGCCCGATCGATCGCATTGTATTATAACGACTGGTATGTTTGATATTAAAGAATGATTTTATTTGGAAAGTATTTACGTTGAATAAATATTTTGAATAAAATATGTGAAACATTTTTTTTTCAGTAATATTTTGACCCATTCCGACACAGCTATGCGATCGTAAACTGTATAGAGTCTGTGATACGGCGACCAAGCGGCTTATTAATTACATTTATTCATCTCATTAAATATTTATATGGATATTTTCTACCCAGGCACAGAATAAATACTTGTGGTCATTACATAAACGTCTCTCCCAGGTGGGAATATAATCCAGTCAAACCTTAGAATCAGTGGCCGCGGTTACTGACCACGTCACCGGCCAGTCAAATAAAATTCATTATTAGAAAGATGTTCCACGCGGGCAGAGCTATAGATTTTGTATAATAATAAAAATTTAATTTTATTGACTGTCACGTTCGTCGTGTTGGTTGCAAATGCGACTGAAATTTTCTAATTTAGATTTTCTAGTGGTGGTTCGGAGTTTGGATATGTGCTCGATGCATGGCAATAGGCTTACCACCTATTCCATAGTGGGACGTAAACGTATCTGGTGAAACGTGGGAGTGTTCTGCACTCCTCTGCCTATCTCTTTAGGGATTACAGGCGTGAAGTTACGTTATTAATGTACTTTATAAACACTTGCAATAATATATTTTTTTTTATCTTCACGCCTATAATCCCCGAAGAGGTAGGCAGTTGCAATAAATTAATCGTATTAAATCGACATAATACCTGTACTCGGCCACTGTGCGTTCTATTGTTCAACTGTTCTCATTCTGAGAGGAGACCCCGTCCATTGGGTTGATGACGAGGATAAATCTTTTATCATTGATAATACACGTACTATCACGCCTGCAGTCCCCGAGTGTAGGACACTTCACACCAGTTACGTGTACGTCTCACTATGGAATAAGTGGTGAGTCTTTTTCCATATTACGGGGTACATAAATTATATTATGGATAAATAATTATAATATTTATATAATAATGTAAATAATAATAACTTACGTGCATGGACTTGTAAACGGCATGTCTGATGACAGAATACCGCGAGGAGCGTTATATTATGTAGACATTACGCACTAATTATCTAGGGAATCGATTCTTATCTACATTATATATCAGTAATGTAACACCTTATGTAACTGTTAATTATCAAGTTGAGCAACCGATGGCCTCATGTCACAACACTTTGTGTCTATCGACATTTGGTTGTCGCTGTTACTGTGACGTGTGTCTAACATTAAAATACATTTATTCTTCCATAAACACCATTATGAAATTGGATTCCGCAGTTGTTTTTATCATAGCGTAATACATATCGCACTCCCGGTGCACAAATTACAAAAATTAGTTAAATATTTAATAATTGTCCTAAAGCACTCCTTTACTTCTGCACGCAAAGTGGCTGGCAGCGGTTGGATGCGAAGAGCTGAAGATCAAGCTCAGTGGCGTGCCATTGGAGAGGCCTGTGTCCAGCAGTGGACGAGAGTGGGCTTATAATGATGATGATGATTTCTTTATTTGATGCGATAAAGTTACTTTTGTAGTACGAAAAGTTGACGTTGTAGTATAAGCTATTCATATCAACTATCTTCTAAAGTCATTGTTTTGTGAGGTGCCAAAGTTTTAAATGCTTCTCCTGAAAAACTACATTTTTGCATAAGTGAGAGTGTTGCGATATATAAATATACTAGAAAATAGATTTTTTTTTCTAAAAGTACTTAGGGCTCATTAAGCAAATGTTTATTCCGGGTGGGAATAGTACGCACGACCAGCGGCTCGATAGGGTCGGATCACCAACCACTGCAAAAACGGGGCGGTGGTACACGACATCGTTATGCCTGATAATGCACTAATAACAATGAAGCTGGCGAGGAGAGGTGAATAAAACCGCAGATGTATAAGTGCCGTCGAAAATTGTATACAAACTCAAAACAATGGGCTGCAAAAAAAAGATTCTTTCTTTCTTTCACTCGTCAATGTGCAATAATGACGTTTACGACGCGAAACGAAGCGCAGACACAGCGAGTTGGGTGCGACGAGATCGGTTTCATGTGACGTGGAGAGGTAACGTATTGTGAAAAAGTTAAAATTCGATCCTGCCGTCCGGATTATCGTGATACCTACTATCACTAAAAACAATATTAAATTCCCAAGTCTCAAGTTACAAAGTTACGTCGCCAAGGAAGAAACCTTAGGATGATATTCGATGTGTCAACACTATTAAACTACTAAATCTGATGTCTAAAGGTTGCGGAGACCTTTAGCGTTCAAGCAAAAGACAGGCCAGATACGACTTCTGTTAAATAATTTGAAAAAAAAAAAACTAGGATTGTACCTACAGTTTGTACTATACATAGAGTATAAGCTTTCAACGCACATTCCAATTTTTAAATGTCGAACATTTTTAAAAATCGAAACATTTTCTATGCGGTATCTTTACGGTCGGTTCACAATAAATAAACCGTAGTATAGTCGTGTAAACTGACGCCAGTTTATAGCGAGTTAAAAAAATTTACGGCCGCATATAAACCACGCTTGCGTTTTGGGTGGCCGTCGACAACTGTGAAAGGTATTATGAGATGTACGTATATGTAACTTTTATAGTATGATCTATGAAAGCTTGTATGTTTACTTATAGTATAATTAACGAAAGTCGCTAATCAATTTGCAATCGAATTGCTATGAAGAAACCCATAGAAACAAAAGTTGCCAGATTGGGATCCCTTCGAATAAATTGGCTCGTGGGCCGGAGCAAATTTTACTCGTATTTATAATACTTTAGCAAATTCCAATAAAGCCTCTTTACAAATAAAAAGTTTTGAGACGGCGCCCGACCATTCTATTACCATAAAATGCGTAAAAATAATGTGAAAATTGTTCCATTCTTCTTCGGAAATAGGTACACCAGTAGTAAAATATAATATTTTAGAATATTGAAAATAAACGATAATAGATTAACAAAGAGAAACGAAGATCGAGCTCAGTGCGTCGCTTTGATGATAAAGATGAATGATAATAAATAAAATATAATGATAAATTAATTAAATGATAATAAATAAATAAAATAAATAATAATGAAGTTGAACATGATGAAATTGGTGGTAATATAAAAAAAACAAAAACATCACACAATCATACATCACGTATTCCAGGTCAGAGCACCGAAACCCTGAGCTGTCGAATTTGCGTACCAAATTCAATTTGTACATACATAAACACATACAACATGCGATAACGTGTGACGTCCTTTGTATAATGGATGCCATGTCGTTGTTAGACTAGGGAAGCACGTGGAGTAGTTATTCGTTACAACAACGTAGTATCACGCCAGTAATCTGCGGAGCGGTAAGCAGAGGAATGCAGAACACTCCCACGTTACACCAGCTACATTGACGTTCCGCTATGGAATAGCTTGTGAGTCAATTGCGATACACCGGGCACATATGCCGACTCCGATCCACTACTAGAAAATATAAATAAGTAAAATTCAATAGTTCTCGAGATTGTAGACCCGAGATTTGATCCCATGACCATCCAATAAGCAGTCGTGCTAGCAACCAACACGACCAACGAGGCAGCTAATTAACAAGAAATTATTAATTTAGTACTGTTACGACTCCACGCACGTCGCTCGGCCTAATCCTGGATAAGTCCCGCGCGGCGGCGAGCCGAGCGCGCTGCGTGGCATGCTAATGGGCCGACGTCGAGTCTCGCCCTCAGCCGCGCCGAGCCTCCTCGTTACCACTACAGTTGCATATTCACTTTTGTTTTCATTCGACCTTCGTACATTTTAATTTCAATATACACCGCACACACATACACACGCACGCATCCAAACGAAAGCACAAACAAACAAACAAACAAACAAACAAACAAACAAACGCACAAGCGGAGAAACGATGCTGTTCATAATACGACCTAAATCGTGTCCTATGTAACATCACGCCTGCAATCCAAGAACAGGTGGACAGAGGACTGCAGTACACTCGCACGTTTCACCAGTAACATTTACGTCCCACTGTGGAATGAAGTGTGAAACTATTGCCATACCCAACCTGGGATTTGAATCCAGGATCTCTCGATCAGCAGTCGCGTTTGCATTGACTCCACGAAAGAAACATAATATACATACATATATTCACGCCAGGTCCCTCCCTCGTAGGCAGATAGCACCGAGTGCCAAATATATCTATCTTTAGAGATCTGCCGCGATTGTTCCACATTAATTACTTTCTTCACACATGCACGCCGGTCTCGCAAACTTCTGACCCCCCCATCAGCCAGTATCTGGCGATATCTGATCACGGTAGGCGAATCTTGGCCATCCTCAGCCTTCTATATACCACCCTCATTATATATCACCGTTAGGCAATACCATGACGAGTTACCACTGACTGATGTGAGAGACAGAAGGGTTCAAAGGCCATCTGCGGGTACGTAGAGGGATGAATGTGGAGGACGAATTATAAGTCTGCAAGGATACAGATATTTGGCGCTCACTGCTCTCTGCTTACCCCACAAGGGACGTGACGTGATCGTGAAAGGAACATTTACGTGTACCTTCGGGAACGGGAACTTAGCCTCTACCACGTCGCCCCATTACGCACTTCCAATGGTACCTATAGAATAACGCAGTGATTCTCAAGCTGTGGTACGCGTACCTCTAAGGGTACGCGGGGTCCGCTTGGGGGAACATGAAAATTATATTAATAATGGGGGAAATACCGTAACTTTAAACAATCAAGTGTTATATAAATATATTTATAACGTATTATGTCTACAAAACGTCAGTTATAAGGTTAATGCAATTTAGCATTAACCTTATAACTAACAACTTACTAAGTTCCTAGATCGTGAGTATTGGGGGTTAGTAAAAAACAGCACATTCGTATGTATACCGCCTGGTCAATTTTTAGAGAGATACTCATACATAAAAAAAAATATTAACGGACGCGGAAAAGTAAAATGGGTTGGGAAGCACTGGAACAACGAAGAATTAGCAAACACCTAATAAAATAATGACCGTTGTTTACAAAACGTTTACCCACTATACAGTATTGAAACACGCACGCAGATGCAACTTCGCCACATGTCCACGTTATAACCGTAATATGTTCTAGTTGTTATTGCATATAAAAACATAACGACCATCACTAATAAGGTATTCAAATTATTTTCCACACACCGCCGTCACCACTGTTAGTCCAATCATAGGAGCTGTGTAAAATAAATGTTAGCCGCATAAATTATTATATGAAACGATGAGAGTATAAAAATTTAAATATAATCTTACTATGTAATACATTAAAAATATATCAGTGCATGAAACTATTAAAACGTTTCCAGGCATATAGGTTAATGTGTTGTGCGAAGCATAATTCTACTAACATATTATTACTACATGCCTATACCAAGTATTTCTAAAAACTCCCAAAAGTGACGAATATATCTATAGAACCTGTCCCAAATTTAATATAATTATTATCTATAGTAAATAGAATTATTTCAATAACCGTATCTGCCATCTCCATTGTTATTTGTTAAGTTACTTCTATCATTGCAGTCTTTTGAAAAATATTTCACCAGCTGAAAGAATAGAGTACTTCCGTGAAGTTAAGATTGTCTAAGCTTGATGGTACATGACCCAAGAACACAAAGGAACTCCTATAGTATTCACTTTATGTAGATTTTATTATACACATATGTATATATTGCATGATTAAATAGAAAACTTTAACAAGAAATAAATACACTATACCTTATAATAAATGAGTCGCTATATGCCAAAAGTCACTAGATCACTTTATGTGTCATTCAACTCGTAATATATGGGACACTGTGGCTCTGGGTATATGGGTTACTGCACCTCTTAGAACTTACGAGTAATTCAGTGCACCTCAATGTCTGAGCTACCATTATTAAACATTATTATGTTGAACATTTGCTCTATTACTTGAAAGAAGATGTCCCCTTATCCTTTGCAATGGAACCCAACATTCCATTGGTATTATTGAAATATATAAATTAATAATCAATTGCTTATGTCCATGTTAGTAGAATTATGCCTCACTACAGATTGCACACAACATTTTCTTCTAAATATGGAAAAATGTTCAATACTATTATTATTACAAATAAACATTAAGGGTGTGATAGATATATAGCCAAAGTGCATAATAGGTATATAATATGTGAATAACTTAAAATATTAAACTTACCTTTTCTACAGTTTAAATATTGTTACTTTTTGAACAATTTTGTTCACTCATTGTCATATATAGATTATTATGAAAATTGTCTTTCTGTTTTTCATTTATATGTAACTGTTCAGTTTTATCTGTCTTCAATTCACTTTACACAATGAAACGATGTTTTAGTCTATGTATTAATATTTATATTAATTTATTATTTACGTTGTAAAATACGCGTCTTCAGTGTTCTTGGAACATCAAACACTTCATGTACAACAATAAAGAAGTTGATAAGTATTTCAGCAAGTCATAATCAAGGTAGGGCAAGATAGGGCAATAATAGCCCTCAAGAATATATGAAAAGCATGAACCAAAATATTCAACATTAGGGTTGGTATTTAATTAAAAAATTGATAGGATAATAATAAAGAAACAAATACAATGTTAAAAAAGCTCGAATAGCAAGTGCTCTACGACAAAAGACAAAATGATGTTAAATTTTAATTCTACAAGGTTTTTGCAATAAAAAAATATAAAAATATGTTATTGAGTTATTTTTTTAACAACATTATATTGGTATTATATTAAACACACTGCAAATAATATTTGCCCCATCTTGACCCAACAACAACAACAACAATGTCAATGTCTACATTGGGTCATCACATAATACAACTTTCAACTGCAACTGTTTTATTATTTATATCTTGTAAAGCTGGGTATCCACTGTTTGAAGTAATTTTGAATTCCACGATAATTTAATCTTACATATTTAGCACTTACCAATTCAGCAACAATCTGTTGATTTAGCCGTTGGCATTCGTTCATAGCTGGCTTCTTGAATGTACCCGTATTTATGGGCTTTGATGTCTGGAATAGAAAGAAAAAATAATTTGAAGCTGACACACTACAATGAAATAGAAATTGCCTGCAAGTTAAATTCAAATGACATTATTGTTATTTCAATTCAAATATTTCATTATTCTGCTTCCAATTTTTTTTCGAAATGAGAGGGCCTTACTTAATATATAATGAAATATATAAGAAACTTCGAAAGTACAATAAATTACCTAACGCAATATGTGGTATCTTCCAACATGCTAGTAGACGAGCGTAGCACACTCCCATATTTACACAAGTATATATTATTTACAACAGGTATAATTCCTCCGTGGAATAGGGTGGGAGCATATTGTCATACACTGGCATTAAATCCAGACTCCAAGCCACTACTAGTTATTCTAGTTATGAAAATCCAAGCCATACCCAACTCAATAACATTATTAATACTATTGACAATACAAGTATGATAATATATATGAGGTTCTATGTAGCAAGCAGGAAACACACAGTGCAACATATC
>DWEJ01001684.1:0-12584 GCA_018245835.1 Mysoria sejanus stolli | reverse complement strand
TATGGTTTTATTTATGTGTGTGTGTGTGTGTGTGTGTGCGTGCGTGCGTGCGTGCGTGTGTGCGTGCTTGCGTGTGTGCGTGTGTGCGTGCGTGCGTGTGTGCGTGTGTGTGTGTGTGTGTGTGTGTGTGTGTTTTAACCTCTGAAGCCTTGAGGTGTCGCTATTACAACATCTTCATACTCTTCAATACACGTTGCCTCATCACGCCCACTGTCTCCCTTGCGTATCATATTCGTGTATCTTGATAACGATCGGCTCATACTACCTGCCTACCTGCACACAAATATCTCGAGTGACATTTGTAATATTTACTATTACATGTCTGCGATATTTTTAGAGTATTTTTTTTATATAAATGACAGTTATTTCCCAGCAAGGAAATTTGCAAAAAAGTTTTCCTAAAAAGCGGGTAGTCCGAGCAAATAGCGAAAATTCCACAAAATCATTAGTGCGCTTTTAACGTGAAAACGTAACGCACATATAAACAGGCGATAATTTCTTTCCTATATTTATATTTCCTTTAATAGTATAGATAACGATATTCTCCTTCGGTGAGTAGGTACTTGTTTCGCGCCCGTAGAGCAAGCGCCCACCGATGTTTTCTGATTAGTTATATTTGAGCGTTTCGAATTTGCCAAACAATAGCAACAATGACACAGTGACGGAACTTGATTTATCGCCAAGAATAGTTCGCCTTCATTAGTAACTAAAACATTTATTAATATTTTTTGCTATGTACTCACGTGGTATATATAAAAACGCCGTGTTAAAAACGTATTAGAATTTTGTAATTATATTGTATTATATTCTAATATATAGAAACACACAAATAATGTTGAATTTATCTTTTATTTCCAGAGAGCTACATCTACACAACAACTATCTCAGAATGTTGCCATACGATCTGGGCAAGCTGTTCCACCTACAGATGCTGGGGCTACAGGGCAACCCGCTCAGTAAGGAGATGCTCTCCATATACAACGACAACAACGGCACCTCCAAGCTGCTAACGTATCTCCTCGACAATATGCAAGGTGTGTTGCATATGTATGTTTATTACAACTAGTATAATCTTGACACTCATCAGTTTAAAATGTCGATTATACAGAAAAATATTTTTTGCGCACTAGAAGCAGATCAATAGTCTGTGGTCTGTAGTCTGTAGATTGTGGTCTGATGTAAAGGTAAATCTGATTTGATATAAAGGTCTGATGTAAAGGTATTTACTAATATCAAAGACAGTACTAACGTTGCAAGTTTTAAAGAACTCTTTAACACAATGTAATCATAACTGTATATTTTGTGTATAGTACATTTTTTGGGGGGGACTTTAATTCTTTTCTGGCATGAGCAGATTCCAATATTATCGTCTTAAGGAATTTAAACGTTTATAATGCTTTAATAAAATATATCACATTACCATCAACTTTCTGATAAGCACCTTGTTTCTTAATTTTGGGAAAGAGATAACAAAAGCACAGTGCTGATATACACTTTATTATACAAGACAAAATAAAACGAATTAAAAATATAGCATTGAAATATGTTCACAAAATATAAACAACTTGTAACATTGACACGTAATGTAGCGCCATCTATTGACAGTTTTGAGAATGCGTAAAAATATCGTTCTGTCGTTTGACTATGTACTATTGTATTTTTATCTATGAACATAATAAAACCGTTTATATTTTAGTAAAAACAAGCTAGGATTTGACTTTTGATACTAGCGACATCTATCGACAATGTTGATAACTACATCCGATGTTATAATTTGTTCTTGTTAAACGACATCTATGAATAGCAAACAACACTAAAAATCCAAATTGTTGCATTTGAGTTTGTAGAACCCCTCTAATTTGTTGAAACACTTTCTGTTGCTTAGTACGCTTTAATATGGTCTTGTTTCCAAAGAAGTCCTACACAGGCACAATTCTTTGGGACACAGTTTTTTTGGACGATAAATCTATAACCAATTTCAAATTGCCGACCCTTATAAAATAGGTCACTCTATGAAACCTGTTGTATTAATATAATTTGACGCTTGGCGGAAAATAATAGATGAAGGTGATTATATAAAATCATATTATGTATTTTTTTTTATTTTATTTAGACGATAATTTTGTAGCCATGTGCATAAATTAATCATATATTATTGTATGTATAAATTGCTCGATGAAAACGTCCAATAGCACCGGTTTCATTATCTTATGTATTGCTTACTTCCTACCAATATATTATTACAATGAAAATTCGATTATTAAAATATTCAATGCGTTTCTGCACGACGTTGATGGTTACTCTTTATCGCAAATGGGCTAGAAAATTTGTACTTAGGTATATAATACCTAAGTTTAGTATAATATGTGTAAATGTCTTGGAAAGATAGTTATAAATCATTGAGTTTTAAATCTTAGGCTGCGTCATTAAAACGCCGCTATAAAGAAATAAGTAAATAAGATAATAATACTTGGACACAAGCACGTAACGCTGTCGTATCGGGTGGTTCATAATGAGATACGTCGAACGGAAATTGTTACTTTTAATGAGACGTTGGTCGGACGTGCGAACATCGTAATTGTAATTTAATTATCTTATTAATTTGCGATCATGTTCGCATGCAATTTGCGTCCTGTATATACGGTAATGTTTAGTTCCCTTTTTCTTTATCGGCTACCCGGCAATTTACGCTCCATGCATACAATGTATTCAATGTTTGGCGAAATTTAACTTGTAATAAAACGCGTGAGGTTTAAATTGTGATAGAATCTATTAATATATGTACTGATTTAGGACGCTTGGTGTCTTTCAATTAGTTTGTGACGGTCTTGCCTCACCTCTAATTGGAAGAGGATTGGAACCCGCATCTCCGAACAAGACAATGTGTCACAATGAATATTACTAGCAGACCATATAATTTATAGCTGGTAATGTTATGTACAAAATTGATAGATAGATGGATGCATTTCATTATGAATAATTATATCCATACTGGCTAGTTTGTCCATTGGGTAGCTAACTGCGGGGGTGGGAACGTGGATTCGATTCCCGTCATGAGTATATATTTGTGTGATTAGATCATGTATATGTTCAGTCTCTGGCTATAAAAGAATGACTATGTAAGTATATATTTATACGTATATACATATGTAGTATATCAGCCACATTTCTAACTTGGATTATCCAGTAGTGGCTCAAAATCTGGATAAAATGCCCGATGTCGGGCAATAGACTTCACCTGTTCCACAGAGGGACGTACACGTAACTGGTGAAACATGGGAGTACACTATACTCCTCTGCTTACCTCTTTGGGGAAAAAGTGTAATGTTACGTTAGTCTAGTCATCATAACACAAGCTCTCTTTATGCTTAATCTACGATCTGATATCAGCACGTGGACGTTTCCCAAGATATTAGAGATGTATGTCTTCATATTTATGAAACTTTTTATTACCATATGACCGGTTTATTAATACACCAGCCAAGTACCTGCTGACATATAATTCTCTGCGGCCAAATGGGTAGGCGATGTGAGAATGTACGCTCTAGAATCGCCAACAAACAGGCAAGCGTGAGGATTATAGCCAAAGATCGATCTAAGAGACGCCTATATACAGCGGTGGTCTAAGATAGACTGATGACGACGATGAATATTAGAATATTCTGTTGGAACTAACTAGGTACTTAACAACAGAATGACGTCATTTTCAAGACCGCGGTGCGGATCAGGGTCGTTTCTCTATCTCCAGATACTGAAGCTGTCACGCTTCATCGTCACGTGCCGTCGATTAGTTTCAATTTATTTGTTCTGCCCTGATTCTACTTCCTGGTGTTGCGAATGGTCGACACAAAAATTATTACTGCCTTTTAAAATTAACAGCTGTTAATTTTTTAAGGCAGGCTGTTAATTTTAAATTAATAATTTTAATTCACCACCTATTCCTTGGTGGGTGGTTAAATGTGGAAGTGTACTATACTAATCTGTTTATCTCTTCGGGGATGATGAGGCGTGAGGTTACGATGTTATGGTTGAATTGTCAACTATTTATTTATGCGATTGTTTCTGTGCATGGGGCCGGTGGTACAATGTGGCTATCCACGATGTTTAGGTAATATTTTGGAATTCTTACTCAAATACCACCATAATCACCAGTTCTAATCGTGTACCTTACATCAGTTTAAAATCAAGCTTATAAATACACTGAGCTCATTTTTTTATATGTACATTCGAAAGTCATCTATGTGTTTCGCTGTTAAAAATAATTTATGTGCACGGTTTCTACTAATATTTCATTATTAAATCCGCGGTCACTGTAACGAGCGATCATCTCTAACACGCTTTCTATTAGGCCCCTTTGTGTTCGGATTGTCCCAAATGCAGCGACATGACAGACCGGGCTTCGTCCCTTGTCGCATATACAGCGGGCGGCGAGCAGCGATAGATAGTTTACTAACAAAAATCATTATCTAAGCAACCAGGTTAAAAGTCAGTCACGCTCTAATTGTTTTCTTGTTTTATCATTTTTCTCGGTCATTACCCTCCTTTTCTTGTTACCTGTCTGTTCCAAGTTTTATCTTCCTTGTGTAAACTATGATTAGTTATTTTCATTTATAGAAAAAGCAAAGAGTGCTAAAGTCAATTAGTTTCGTAAGCAGTTGTACTCCATGACAGATAAAATTGTCACCTCGTATTATCAAGATTTCCGCCTATTAATTTAAACCGAAGCACTTATATACAGTGCTTCAATAATGGTAGAAATCATATTTTAGGTGCTTCCACTGACAAGTCCTAAAGTTTACCAATATTGTTAGTTCACTGCTAGACATACGCCACTGCTAATGGGTGCCATCGCCCCCTGTTCTCGGCTCATAGCATCCAGGTTTTGCCTGCAGCCATTGTATTCTTTTTCAAAATGAATAAAATGCATTCCCGCTTTTTCTATTTCTTTAAAGTCGCGTTGGATATTTTTAGAATATTCGTTGTGTCACTAGTGTTTCGTTTAACTTCCCATTCGCTATTCGCAGGCTGTGAAGCAAGTCCTATAGTTCCATATCCCCAAACATTTATCAAGAAGTTTTATTTTTCGGCGAAGTAGCGGTGCGGTAAACAAAGGATCAATAAGACTATTGTGTTCGTATTGATAATATCTCTATAATAAATGAATTTTAAAGTTTAAATAGAATTACGTTTTGTACTGTTGCTTGACATTTTGTTTTGTAGAGGTCGGTACTAGGTACTAAACAGACGGTAAAAATTTGTGGAATTATCTTAGTTGTGGATTGTGTCGTGGGGTGGGTGGCCTTTTACTTTGTAAAAGAATCACATACAATATTTTTTTAAATTCTGTTTTGTAAATATATTCAGTATAGGTATATTAATGGATAAAATGATGTTTGAAAATCAGGACTAACTCTGCGTAGCCGATTTTAAACTTAACCCGTCTCATTCTGAGAAGAGACCTATGTGGGAGATGGGAAGACCTGCTATTCTTACACATCGTACACAAATCGAGACTACAAGCGACTACTAGAAATTTCAGCTAGAAAATATAATTTTGAAAAATCCATTAGTACTCGACCAGGGAAGGAACCCAGGACCTTTCGATCAGCAATCGCGCTTGCAGCCACTCAACCAACGAGGCAGCCATTTATAGTTCATAACCACAAATAACTATCTATCTCTATGATTCGGTTACACTGCACACCTGCCTCCTGGAGTTCGGTTTCAGGACATACGAGTATTCTGTACTCTTATATCGCTAGTTATAACTTCCGCCTAGATAACTGCTTCACAGTTCCTTTGGCGCGTTGACTGCGCGCTTAGGAGTATAGACGTGAAATTATACACGGAAAGTAACCATAAACGAACCTAAATGTATTCTTATGCCATAATGACAGAAGAGTTATTGTACTTAATTGTACGTTACACGGTGGTCTATATGACACTGAGCTTTTTTATTACGCTAATGTATGTGTAGATGGATATATGTATGTTATTGCGAGTTCTGGAGTGGAGACCGCGGCTTGGCAAACGTAGTGTAGGACGCCCTCGGGCCAGGTGGGGTGATGATCTGCGAAAGACTGCAGGCAGAAGTTGGATGCGGCAAGCTGAGGCAGGGCGCGATGCGCTCTATGAGGGAGGCCTATGTCCAGCAGTGGACTGAGATAGGCTAATGATGATGGTGATGATGATAATGTATGTGTACATATGTATAATGTATGGTAACATAATAAAAATGAATAATAAATTAGTAATTTAGTTACATAGGTAATTGATAGTGGTTGGAGTCCTTTAAATAACTTCTTGTAGTAAAAGTTTTTGGTATATTTATAAGACGCTGAAATGAACTTGGCATTTGGAACTCACTTCCCTTTCCGCCATCTCACTCCGCGTACCAACACCTACAGTACGGACAGCAAGTTTGCTATTGTTATACGCTCCTTTGAAATTTTATAATACTAAAATTAATTTAATAATACTATGCAGTTAGTACCCGTTATTACGTCATTAGAGAGAATTGCCTAGTTAAGTTCTGCAAGTTATAATATATTTACCGATATTACAATTCTATTACTAGGTAATACTAGTTAGTCGACTTAATTTGACAAGTCACGTTACGCTAATAATTCCATTTCTGAATTTTGGTTGAAAGTTCGTCGTAGACTTCCATGGACAGCAGGGACCACTTGCCAATGATTGTTGTTTAATTCTAACCCTGTTGTTTTAATGATAAATAGTAATGGTGTGATAATGTATTAAGAATCATTTTTAATATTTGGTGACAAGGTATTAAGAGTCATTTTGTTAACCTGGATATTTCTACTAATGTACCGTTCACTCTGGATTCGGCGGTCTAGTCCACGACGGTCGTGCCAATCGGCAGACGAGAGCCAACGCATGCGTCTCCTCTCGTCTGTCGGTTCGATGAAAATAATGTCGTGATTACAACCGGGCCGGCTACCTGGCGCACAATAAATCAGCGTGAGATATGATTGTCTCACTCCGTTACAATAGTGTTAGAAAGTGTGGGAAGATGTCGTCCGTGTGCATAATTGATTGTTTTAGACGTCCGCGGTCAATCGGTGAAACGTCCGTGGAAATCGCTGTGACAGCCCATACCGTTTCCTTTATTTGTGCTCTCGATACTAAAATGGCATTGTGCGGACATTGCGGCCGCAGGTCTAACAAGCGCGGACGAATCGCTTTGACTGCAACGTTCACTTCAATGACCTAAAGCTCAGATGATGCACGCCACAAAGAGTTCTCTTTATTTTGTCCGAGCTCATTTTCACTTTGTTTCGCTTCGTTTTATTTGTCTGTACGTAATAAACTGCGGTTTTCGTAACTTTCGAAATATCGCTACTCGATGTCGCGGTTTGTTTACAAAGCGATTGTACATCTGTTTCGTTTCAGCGTTTTGTCGAATAGTTTATAAAATTATCATAATATTTTTCAATCATAAATGAAATAGCCTTCAAATGTTATTTATTAGTTTTAAAATATTTTAACATTGCATCATACGTGGGCAATTTGAGAAACTTCTCCATAATATAATCAATCATCGCGGTTAAAAATGTATTGTGGGATTAGGCATGATTTAAACACTTTAAAATGAATGGTGTTCGTTAAAATAAATACCTTACAGGCAATAAATCATTCGCATGTTATTTTTAGAAACACGTAGTACAAATGTAAAATTCATTGTTTACTTTGTATTCTGTACAGTGAATCCAATACAGTGCTGTGTACAATACATTATCGACTAGTCACCAAACGACAATCGACGATAACCGTTTAGAATAACAACATGTGATTGTGTCGAGTGTCGATGAAACGCCGGCGCCACAGCACTGGTCCGAGCGGTGAAAGTGTTTGCGGGAAAGTGAAGCCGGAAACGAACGCGCGGTGACGTCACGCCGATTTGCGCAACACCACCTCCTACAGAGACGTTGCGAAATATTATATATGATGTATATCGCCTTGTCAGGGAGTGCAGCGTTGTTAGTATAGGTATATCAATTCGTTCACCGATCATCCCTAACTGCACTGTATTGAGCACATTGACGTGAGGCGAGAGAGGGGCACGGATGATCCAATAATCTATAGCATTCATTATTTATGTGGCACTAAAAATAACCGCATATTACTTAACGCTTGGTATACCTTAGATTTAACCACGTATCCTTTCAATAACTTGCCCTGTTTAATAAACTTAATAATTCGTTACTCTCAAACTAAAATTGTATCGTATTTCTAAGAGTGCCGAGACCATTGATGCCGCGAGCTAATTTTCGTGCATCGACCGTTGATTTTAAAAAGGGAATCATTAATAAGTATTTAGTTAGCAAACGTATCACGTTTAAAAAACGCACACAGAACGCAAATAGTTTTCACTTACCCATATACTTATACATACATAAAAGTGTCGCCAGCGTTTCGTATACCAACATAACAGAAAAAGACTCATCGATTTCATTAAATAGGTAAGACACATACTTACACATATTATACAAGACGAGTAGTGTCTTGCAGTTCGTACGGTCCAACACCTCATACGACTTTCAAAAGAATGTTATTGTCTCCGTTGGCAATAACTATTACGTGGGTGTTGTCATCACAGTTCGCGTTCAGTCGAATTCTTTTGCCCGGAGCACGAAAGGGCGGACGGTAAGGTGGAAGGGCGGCGCGACCTTGCCGACGGGGCAAGTCTGGAGGTCGTGGATGCCTCGTCCCTTCCAGCTCTCATTGTTTGCAATGTATGGATATGAAGGAGCAAAAGCCAATCGCGCAGGCATTATTGCCGTCTATATGGCCTGCAATGACCGTAGCCTCCGCTAGACTTTAATTGCAATATACTTTTGCTGCATCTTCATCGGATATTGATTTATTGCCTGAACTACAAACAAGATCATATTAAACTTGTATCGTGGTTGTAGAAGAATTGACTTTCATTAAATAAACCGACTTGTGCGATTATCTCAGTTCAGTTTATGAGAATTTTAGTTAGTTTCATTATAACTTTTTATTGCTTTTTACAATACGTTCCAGTGTATCATATACTTCACAATATTATTATTTTAACGCATTACCACATCTCTCATTATATCAGTTTACTTTACGCTAATCGTTTAGAGTTTAAAATTACGGCCCATGGGCTTACGTAATATCCCATCGGCATTTAATGCGTTCGCCTTTCACTCGCATCATTAAGCTACCCATAGCTCCCTTTGCTTCGTTTCGCTTTAAGTCGTTTCGACGCAAAATTACGACTGCTGTAAAAGCTGTCGGCGTTTACGAGTTCGAAATCATTTTAGATACGGCGTACGACTTCTCCCGCTCAAACATCGTTGTAATTCGTGCTACGGAATCGTCTCTACCAAATTTTTTCACAACGTGCGAGTTGCATACGCTAATTATTAGTGTGTGCATAATGTATTAAAAATTGGCTATAGATTTTGGTAATAAAAACTGTGGACCTCCAAACTGACTGCGCACTTCTAAATGAATCTCGTCTGAAACAATTCAGATTGGTCCCGCGTGATTTTTTGGCACAGAACAAAGTGGTACCGTCAATATATAGAGATGCATTCATTCCGCATTGCCAGTTGCATTGAATTGTGCAGATTCAAATTATTTGGCAAGTGAAATGGTGTCGGTATGTACGACTATTCCTTTTGATGTACGATATGTTGCAATCGGAGGCGATGTATCTTTTTTCAAAAATGTATCTTTTAGCCAAAATACTCATACACTACCTTACGCAGATGTTACATCTACTCATACTAAGCCACAACGATGTACTTAACATTTACATCGCAATAAGATTTTATCTAGAATACTATGGAACCTTTTGTCCAGTGTTCCGTGTTCAGTGTTGCAGTGTTTCTGCCTTTCTAAGGCAATTGTTGAATTTGCAACGTTTAGGTTTGAAAAACGTGTTGGATAGATTCGTAATAATAGGAGAGGTAATCCAGTATAATTCTTCCTCTAGTAAAACTGCTGACATTATTTTATATAACTTAAAAACGGAAAAATGTTACCTCTACACCACTTTGCCATTCGCTTTCTTGCCATTCGTTATTCATTCTGCTATTCTTTAGAATTTGCTGTCTATTTGCCTGCGAGCTGCAGTCCGTAAACATCTGTACGACCGTTGGTTATCTCTAGAACGTAAAGCAATAATATAAATAAAAAATTGCCTCAGAATCGTGCCGTATTGGAAAGCGAAGTTCGTACCGTTCATAAATACGATTGAAGGTTAGACTATCAGTCAATATTTATTGTGTACATATAAATGATGCGGTTCTTTTGTTGCGACCGGTGAAGGCCCCCTTCGTTTGTTTCGAGCGTTTTGCACGCCATAATCCACTTGGATCTACATGGAACGTTCTCCGCTCTCTGTAAGGGCGAGCCGTCCTCTAAGAAACTGACTGACGGGTCTTCTTGTCTTTGTGTAAAAGTAATTTGACTTCTTGACAAAAACTATTTTTATAGTGCTCTATATATTTCTTACGTTGAATTTCTACAACATAGGCTTTGAATTATTTCAATATTTGAGACTGTCTCTGTGTAGTCGGAGGAAAACGACAACGTAATGTAGGGGTCTGTGTTATATCGTTTCTATTAATGTGTCAGTAACCATTCGGTTCACTGACACTGTCTTTTGCCTTTCACATTATGTACTGAGGACAAGTGAAACCATTTTACTCAGACACATGACTAAGTTTCTAAACACGACAGTTGTTGTACAATAGACATGTTCACGTAATGGATACGCATTTAATACATCTAGTGTTGACCTGATGTAGAAGAGTCGGTAGCATTAAGTGCCTTTATGTGGTTCCTCGACATCCATCCATAACAATCAACGAAGTACGGAGAATACAATTACAGTAAAATTAAAGGAAGTTTCTAATTTAAACCACGAGGAAAGATTAGATCCGTCTCCGTGTTAAATTTTAATTGTAAAAAGTTGTCACCAAATACATATCTGATATATAACACATTGAAGATATTATAATTAGAGTTTTGAGCTAAAACTGAAAAAGTACACATATAACATTTCCACTCTATTATGCATTTCTAGACATCTGAAGACGTCTGCCTCTCTTTTGAATTTGATCTAAAACAATTTGAATCACGTACTGTTTTAAGTGGTGTTTAAATATTCAAATTAGTTGTGGATAGTTTTCAGTTAGTTGTTAAGGACGCTACTCGCAGCGTAATGCATTTATCCGTGCACGAAGGTTGCTTGGTGGAAAGGGCAGGACGCCCTTATGCTTAGTCTGAAGGTCGAGCACACTTAGCTCCTATCGTTTCTTGCTCTCTCTTAACCGTTACAGATATTATATGGCATTGTTATTCACAAACGTATACTCATTAATGTTATGAACGTTTCGTGTTTTCACGACAATAATAAATACAATGTAAATTATGTTGTTTTTTGATTTAAAACTGTTACAAAAGCTTAACAAACCGGCCGGTTCGCTCATGTCGTCGTTTATGTCATTAATATTCATGTGTCCACCAAATTACATAACTCGCGCCGCGCCTTTGTAACCCGACGGCGTCATGGCGTTGCTCGTGTTATTGACGTGACAACTTAAGTGATTACGCTCGGACTTTTGCCATATCTATCTTAGTTATACTGACTAGTCGTGTTCCCATCACATCAACCTCGATACCACTCATCACTAATCCTTCAGTGTGACGTGAGCGTACTGATTACAAATAACAGTCATTATACCTTGAGACTTCAGCTTAATATGTGTATCTTTGTTTCTTGTCCTAACGACGTCATGATAATTTTCACTTAGCGTTTTATCCGCATAAGAATGTCTACTCTAATATCTAGTACACTTGTTCAGCTCTGTTCGCTATTAAATATTACCTTTATCTGTCCTAACTTTGTCACGACATCGTTTGATTACTTCATTAAATATAAACGCTTGCTAGTACTATACTTCATTGTTTTAGTGTACTTTCGTTCAATTTGCACATTCATTGACATGTTCTTATGTACTCGTATATTTGTTTAACCAATGGTTCGTGTTACGACTTTCACCTGACATTGCTTTACATCGAAAGTCAAAGTCGCTATCAACACTTAGTACGAATATCAGTTTGATTTATTGTTTCATAAGTTTTTAAACTCGTAGAAAGTTATTGTTTCAATATAACGTTGGCTATAAATCTGTTTAAACCTTATGACTTATTTGTATCTTGAGTTCAATCGAGACAATCGCTCCAGCGTAGTTTATGAATAATTTTATCTTCATCACGATTTCATCTGCTACTACAATAAAGTCTCATCGTTTATGATCCATGTTTCGTGTTTCGAATGTTTCTCTTTTTATGTCATCTTAAAAGTTTTACGAATATTTTGCACGAGTCCGAGACAGTTAATTTCTCTTTTTCAGTTTATCTTGTATGTTTTTTTTTAATACAGCTTCATACGATTGGTCAGGTATTTTTCTTATATATGTACGTATTAACGTACGTAAAACCGCCGCGTACGTAAAAACGTATGCGGTGAGACGTGGGAGTGTTCTGCATTCCTCTGCCTACCTCTTCGGGGATTACAG
>DWEJ01001683.1:0-12585 GCA_018245835.1 Mysoria sejanus stolli | reverse complement strand
CACAGCAGCGCTTAACACTGCTGTTATAAGGCAGAAATAGGTGTGGCGGTGGTGCCGCCGGAGTCGAACCACAGAGGCTTCTACCACCTTGATTCATTTTGTTATATGGAAGGTCCAAAATACATATTGTAAGACCCGCCTGATATTTGAAAAAGTTGTGGAATAATTTATGAATCTTGTTATATTAGCATTGTACTTTATATAAGTAAGAGAGTAATAATTGAGTATATCATACCTATTTTTATACGGAAATTTTGTTAATATCGTATTTTATTATATCGTTAGGATAACTTGAACGTATAAATAAATACGCCTTTGTCATTACACCCTTTCGCCCCATAAGATGTAAACATACTTTATGGAACTTATTATGTTTTGGGATAATGTCTTCTGCTGACTATGTCCTGACTTGCACAGTACTCTAGCATGTAATTTTTCATGGTGAATTGTAGAGTTACTTTACATTTATTGATTTAACCGAAAAAAGTCTATTAAAGTCTTGACAGTTTTTTTGTACCTACATTTTAACATAATCATAAAAACTGTAGTTTATTATTTAAGATGGTTTGTTATTTGACTAGAGTAATTACGAGTAGAACATAAATTTAAGCGACAGAACGTGGTAATGTACGACATTCTTCTGTCTACCTCTTCGGGGATTAAAGGCGTGAAATTACATTTTTTTACATTAAGAAAGAGTCTGGCAGCGATAACTGGTACTGCAGTCCGTAAACATCACTAACCAATTACAAATAAGTCTACTTACGTCATTTAGTTCGTAGTATTTGTTGTTTTACACAATTAGGTTCCATTAATTCGTAACAGAATGACAGGTAAAAGATCCGCTACGCCATAGTATAGTTTACTCCAGTAAACATATTAGTTAGAGTCAGGAATAGAATAGACTAGAACTATTCATTGTACGAATGTTTACATTTACGTGTTAGTTTACATTATATTGTTATTGGTGAACAGCTCACACAACACAACCAAATAACGGAACAATAGTAAATTACAATCACTTCCAAAAGAACAATATTTGTATAATTTGTGCACAATAAAAATTTGAACTCATTGTTATTGAAATATCATTCAGATTTTTTAAATATTTTGGCTGGAGCCATTCGTTTAATTGAGTCTCATAAAGTAGGTATATAAAATTCAGGCAATGGAGGATTTTTAAATTATTTAAGAAGTTATTGTAGTTATGCACAAAAGACAGTAATGAAAAAAAAATTTCGTTGGATTTAAGTTTTTTTCCTGATCTACAACGTTATTCAAAGGCTTCTGCACAATACTGCCTCGATAGTCCTGTTGGTTGCAAGTGCGACTGCTGATCAAGAGGTCCGGGGTTAGAATCCCCGGGAGAGCACTATTGAATGTTTCTGCCTTAGATTTTCTAGTACTGGCTCGTAGTCTGTATATGTGCCCAGTTCATGGAAAGAGACATCAACTATTATATAATGGTATGAAAATATAACTCGTAAAACGTACCAGTGTATTACAGTCCTCTGCTTACCTTTTCGGGGGTTAGTAAGTATTTTTTATAGTCCCATTCACGAGAACCCTTCACAAAACATCACTCCAGAAGTAATATCACAGTTTACGTACGTTTACTGGGCGGTAGAACATGCCAGCAACTTTTCCACCCTCCGACAAGAATTTATACGTTGAGATGGAATATTTCTTTTGTGTTTGAACAGAATGATTTAATAATTTTATCAAAAAATTAAGAATATTTGGCCATACGTATGCATAGGCATGAATGTATTTGTTATGTTTGTAACAAAAAGTATCATGATTATAACTTTATATGTTATGTTTATGCTGAGTAGTATTGTTCCATGGAGGGTCCGTTTATCAAGAGTACATGAAAGACCTCACGGTGTTAATAAACTAAGGATGTTCAATATGAAACTTACAGAACTCACATTGTGTCGTTGTTTTACTCATTTAAGTAATGAATAAATGAGGTGCCACTTGATACAAAAACTGAGAAATATTTCCTATTTATTTATAGTCGTTCTTGTACTAAACAGAAACATCCGTTTTGGACAAATCAAATTAGATATACTAGCACGGTCACGAGAACTTCACGTAAAAACGTTTTATTGAAAATAATCGATTGGAAACGAACGAGTATTCCAAAATCGCATGTATACAGGATATCATTAAAATAATTTTTATTTGCTTTATTTAGACAATAAACAACATATTATATTTTCCAATAATTAATATTTAGACTATTCATATAACAAACATCACGATCATTATCATTAACGTTCAAAATCTAATGATGCGATGAATATTGGGAATCTTCAGAGCCAAACCCTTGCGTATTAAACCGGTAACTTTCTAATTTATTTATCACTGCTCATTAATTCTGCCTTGGGGCCTATCAACCGCCGAGGGTACAATTTCCACGAACTTCCTGCTTGAATGCGACATATAACATAATTAAACGTTTATGGGCAATACAGCTGTAATTAGCAAGGTTTATTATTACAGATATTGTAATTAATATATTTCTAAGTGTGCACCAGCGATAACTCAGTACCTGTCTAACGACGTCACTGCGGCGTGTTATAGATGTTATAGTATTACGATATATTTCACTAGCTTGGAGTTACGTACAATTTATATGAATTATAATATATGTATAGTAAGTATATTGGAGTATTAATATTTTATTATTTTCCTATTACATTGAGTATTAATATCCTATTAATATTATAAACACGAAAGTTTGTAAGTATGGATAGATGTTTGTTATTCATTCCCGTAAAAACTACTGGATGTATTTTAATGAAACAACAAAAGCTTATTATATAACTTATACATCTGAATAACACATAGGCCACGATTTATAAAGATATTCTGTGAAATGTCCAAAATATCAAGTACAAGTAAGTAGGATATACCAAGCTAGGGTCCGCGTTGCGCTCGTCGGCTCTCACCCCTAGCTTAACTGCTCAACTTTTTGTCTAGTCATTTGATTTTTTTCTTTTCTCTATGTAACAACATATAAGCTACTTTTCATCCTAGAATTCCCACGAGGTCGGTTTTTACGCAGGAAAAACTTTGTGACGCACAAATTTCCACACGGGCGAAGCCTCGAGTACATCTAGTATTATAATATATTAAGTACAATATATTGAGTATTAATAGCCACTATAGAACTGTAAATTATCCTGTAAACCAATTAATATACATATCATTCAATATAGACATATATGTCAGTCAGCTCGCACTCCATTAGCGTATGACGAAGGTCTGAGGAATATATTCCGTTATCGATAAATACTTAGTTCAAATGAATACTCTTCATATGTAGTATGGGTTTAGTGGGACGCATAATTTTAGAGAGCTGTTTGATGATTCGTTTCAATGACCATATGATATCATTAGTACTATACCCGGTTCATACCTGTGATAAGTATGTATTATTAGGCTAGAGGCTCTTGCGCTGCAGGAGTTTGATACTACATTGCATTAAATTGCACAGCTGCATTCAATTTGCATACAAGACTTAAAGTTTTAAAGTGAGAGTGACTTAAAGTGAGTTAAAGTGATAGAGAGTTTAGGAGTGACAGAATTGAAAGCGCGTCATGCATTGCAGAGAAGACAGCAAAAATGTTATTTCCCTCTATGCAAAACTGGTCTTTACCTAGTGTAGGATAAATTGCTCTTAAGTATGTAATTGTGATAACATTATGCCGTATTACGTAAGTTGCGAAATCTGGATGTGCTGTTAGAATAGGCAAGGGGTCTTGTCAGTGGATGTAATCTTCAACACCTCCCACGTTTTTTGCGACAGACCTTTCAAATTACGCAAAGTTTACGTTGGTTATATGTTTAAACCCTTCACAGGAATCAACCTATTCATTGCTGCAAACCTTGAAGAAATTCTTCAGTAGTTCCTGAGATTAAGACACAAATGGTAGAGTGGATAACAGGGCCCAGTACTTTGTTTTGTACTGCGTATTCATTAAGGCTGAAAAGGTTTGAAATATAAATAAGCTTTTAAAGTAATTTCTCTGCCTCCCCGTAAGGGACCCGGGGTGATGATACGAGTATGAATGTATATATTTTCAATTAACATAGATCACATGTTCGTTTCCTAATATCAAAGAAAATTAATAAAATAGCTGTACCTACAAAGTAGGACATGGTAAACTGATTATACAATATTGTAACTCTTTTGGTATAATCACGAAACGGGCTGCGGTTTCGTTAAGTCATCAAGCAGTACGTTCCTACTCTTGAGAACTAAGTGAGAATTCCGTACTGAATAATTAGTTGCAGCGGTTGAGTATTTACACGAATTTTGAGCGCAAGCTCCTACGACATCCAACGCAAAATGCAGTTTCAAAGTTAACTGAAACAAAACGAGTTTCGTTTGAGAAAACATAATGTAGCGTGCTCTTTAAAATGAGCACAAGAAACCACTCTGAATACATAATGCTAATTTGAAAGGTCTTTGTTTGACACGAGAATTAACTGTGATAGCTAGTTCTGTGGAATAAAAGCGTAGTTTTTCAACTAAGAAACTGTCATTTGTAATGAATAACATCTTTTCTCCGAACAATTTTCTCAATTTTTCGTGTGTGTAATTTCTGTCACGTTTGCAGACGGTACGGCAAAATTGCACAGTTGCATGTACAATATAGAAGTTCGTATCTATTTTTCTTTATTTTTATTTTAAAAGTTCAGTCACTTTAGCGTCTGTTTTCTATTAAGATTATTTGTCACTGGAATTTGGTTTTCCAAAGCCATAATAAGGACGGGATCACGAAACGTCTAATCGAATTTTTTCCAATTACACCGAAATTGTCCTTCCAAAATTGTGGTGCCCCAAAAACCTACCATTTAATATCTTTTCCTAAAATATGAGCCGATTGTTACATGAAAGTGTCCTCCGAAACATGGAAATCATTATATTGATGTCTGCTAGTGTTTAAAAAATGTGCATTTCATAATTATTTACAAATCTGCTAATTACAATGCAATGTAAGAAAAGTTATCATTCAGCTATGTATAAATACACTGATTAATTTAAAATTTGGCAGATTTTTAGCATTTCGCTCTAGAGGTCTGAGGTGCATATCCTAGCATGCACGTGATAATACTACATTATGTAGGATTTAAAAATATATATCAACTGCTGAAATGTCTCGTACATTTACTATACATAGTGTTATCGAAGACATGTGGACTAGCTGAATGGTTCTTGGCTAGATGTCAGACTATAACTACATATCCCATAATAAGTGATGAACTATGTTTAACAGTGGAACAATAAAACTATGGAAGAATGTACTTATGTGAAGAAGACATCTGACAGCGAATGAGATCAATAAAACAAAGGTTGGGAATTGTCGTAACTGCATCATTCTATTTTTGATTATAAGATAATTTGTTAAAACAAGAATTATTAACTTATAATTATTAAACTTAAATTGTCGTTTCTTTGTTTTTTTTTCACAGCGACGTACTCATAATTGTTTAATAATTACAATTCCTTGACGGTCTTAAAATATAGTCTTATATCTCACTTGAACATTATTAAGATTATTTAATATTAAATGCTTTAAATATTTAAATATCGTAGCTACACCGACTCAATTTTAATCATATCACAAAAAAAATATACCTCAAAATATAATATTATTGCTAAAAAATATTCTCATTACATTAACAGGTAAATTTGATGGTAAAACAAAACAGTAACAATGTACAATTCGGTAATTAAAATGTACTTAACGGTAAGTGGGTTCCATAATGAACGAGGGAGTCTTATTAAGGGGGCTTCTAATCAGGTTATCTCGAAAACCTGCTACACTAAATAAATAAATAAATGCTTTTCTTTTTCGTGAGTGAGGCAGTACAGTAATAAGAGGACAATATATTTTATCTATTAACTACAGTTAATGTTTTTTTATTTTGTGATAATATACGTACCAAAAACGTTAACAAACGAGCAAATCGAGCTTACCGATGTGCTATTCAATAGCCCTAGGACTAGCAGAGGATTGAAATCAGTTGATCATACTAAAATTTGAACAATGGATTGGAAATACATATATCTTCTATTTAAAAAAAAATAACATCGTTTATAAATACTTTTCTTAATACCCTGATTTCAAGTATGAATTAAGGGGTGAACAAATACTGTAAGCAATTCCGAGTTTCTCAAAAATAAATAATTATGAACGACCTCATAAAGATATTCTAAAACGCATATCATGTTGATGTCTACCTTGTATTTGAAAATTTCAAGGTTGTGAATGTAAATAATAATTATAATTCAGCCAATTAAATCTTTTCTTAAGTCACAATAAATACGGAGCTTTTGATTCGCGGGTATAATTAGACCCTGCGAAAATAATTAAAGTTTTGAACTTTGAACTATTTACACCACCCACGATGTTTGACTTACATTCGGATAAGTCACGAGTCTTAAGCGTGGGTCGATGTTTTCCCTATTTAATTTCCTCCCTCGGGACACAGACAATTATACAGAGATTGGTCGCAACTAAAATAGCATTTTGTTGTTACAAATAAATTAATACCTTTAAATTTAAAGGTGGTAGAACCCTCTGTGGTTCGACTCCGCCGGCACCACCGCCACACCTATTTCTGCCTTATAAAAGCAGTGTTAAGCGCTGCTGTGTTCTGGTTTGAAGGGTGTGGTACGGGAAACACACTTTTTCGATGTATTCCAGCTTAGTTCTCAGGGGTAGAGGCGCATCTGTGGTCAACTTGAGATAAGAATCTAATCTTATCTTGGGTTGATTACAAATGTCCATGGGCGGCAGTAGTCACTTACCATCAGATGGACTGCATGCTCATTTGCTACCACCATATTATTAAAAAATGTATTAAAAGCGAACGTTAATACAATATTTAATTTAGGAACAAAAGACTTAAAATGACTTAAATAACAATAAAATAAGCAAATAAAAATAGTAGTCATATGTGTTTAGTTATAGACTAAATGTGTAATTATAGTTAATGAAAAATGTTCATGATTTTTTAAAAGAAAATACAACGTAAGAATATTTTGTTGTTGGTTATTTTCGGCGTGAAAAAAAAAAGACTTTCTGAGAGGAGACCCATGTTCCAACAGTGGAACGACAGAAGGGTCGATATGGATGGTTATTTTCAATTTGTAATTGTGACACATTAAGAATTATTGTTGGAGTTGGATCCTTAAGAACCTTTTCCAAAGTTTTAGATTAAATCGTATTTATTAAAATCAATTTATAAGAGTCATGAGGAATCAGATACTGGGCTTAGAGGTGTGCCTTGGGATATAAATCTAACAATGGTGCCAAAATCTAACAATGGGGTGTCACTGGCTGATGCTAGTTGTTATGAAATCAATTCATTTTTTTATCCGAAGTATACCATCTTTAACGGTATATGTGATTTATCAAACCGATACTAATCCCAAGGTTGGAAATTAATTAATTACAATTTACATCTATTTTAGAGATTCCGCCTGTTTATATCCATAAATTCTCGCATCATGTAAATAGTGATTACGTATTCCGCTCAGCAAACTCAACCCGTATCGTTGTATTAAATGAACCGATACGAGTTACAGATAAATCTATGTTATCGTTTTTATTCGATATTTCATTTTATTCTCAAATAAATCACGCTTATGCATTCAAGTCAAAGTATCTCTCTGAGACATTGATCATTTAGTGAAAAATTATTGTACAAATATTGTTAATTTATTTTCAATTCTTTTGTTACTTTATGATTTCAAACAAAGAGACATGATAATTCATTTTTTTTTCATATAATTCTTTACTGTGCATACAATTTGTACCTACTCGTATTTGGAGTGATTAGAACGGCAATGCACAAATGTTTGTGTATTAAATTAGTGGGACATAAATGCAACTGGTAAAACGTAGGAGTGTATAACACTGTCACTCTCACACTCTCCTTTGCCTACCTCGTCGTGGATTACAGGCGTGATGTTACGCTTATTTATAGACGAGATAGAACAACAGCATACTAATCTTCTGCTTTGTAGTAACATGTTGTACAACACGTAAGAATTTAGCCTACTGTTCAGAGGAATCCTCGTTCGATTTCCAGTCGGGTTGACATCTGAATGATTGAGATTTATGTTGTGGTTCTGGAGCAACTTATCTTTGTTGGGATCCATCGCACCCACGGGAACACTATCCGGAATCGGGATAACGGAAATCCTAGAATGGCGTTGAGAGCGTGACGTGTTATTTATTCATCTTAATTCATACGTGTAAGATCTTTGCACCGCCTACGCCTGCTCAGATCGCAAGATGAGTAAAATAAATAAAAATTGGGAAAACTTCAATCATACCAATACGGTATGATACAAAGATACGGACGGAAGCTATTGCTTCCGTCCGTATCTTTGTCATATAGATTCATATTTTTTATAATCTGATACAGTAAGATATTTAAATATCAATTTACGAATCCGGAATCACCGGAATCATAAATTGACATGGGGTGCTATAAAATTGCACTAAACTTGAATTATTGTGCGTGGGATGTTTTCTCATGAATTTTCTCTCCAAACAAATTGATTACTTAAGAGATATTAGCAAGATCTGGAACAGGAAACATCGATGCGTTTGCAAAAATTCGGTAATAAATTCACGGAATGTGATTAGTCAACAGGAAAATATAAATCTTGGCTCAATGAGAAGTATGTATGAAAATACATGAGTACTGAACTTCTTATGATTCAAAACTCCGATTAACAGTGACATGAATAAAGCAGTGACTGCATCGTTTGTATATATAAGAGCAGATACTTTTATGCCACCGGGCTACATTGAATTCGTAGCGCATGGAAAATTTTCATGAAATATTTAGATGATTCGTACGTTGCCGCGAAACTTTTTACACGACTCATTCATCAGTTACGTCTATATATAAATAGTTTGAGAACTACGGCGCTCTCAATGAAATTCCGTGTGTAGAGGATATGAGAAAGATATTTCTGAGCATCAACATCTTCATAAAAGTTTTCGGACGCAAAGCTTCTTTTTTAATTTCCAACTTTTGTTCTGGCCCGAATATAATGAAATATCGAGATAATATCGAGTGTTATTATAATTTAAAAAATATTGCTTGAAAAATTAATATTTTTTAATTATTTAATTTTACAATTTATATATGTATTAAATGTATAATGCCAATTAGAAGGTCCAGGGTCGGATTGGGCACTACTGGATATTTCTGATTTAGGTTTTCTAGTAGAGGCTCGGAGTCTGCATGTGCCCGATACAAAGCAATAGGTTCACCACCTATTCCATAGTTGGACGATGAACGTCACTGATGAATCGTGGGAGAATACCATATAAATTCCACTGCCTACCTCTCTGGGGATGAAAGTCGTGAAAAACGTTTATAAAATATTAGGAAGATTTCATATACTGCAATACAACTTGGAATTTCCGTTTTGTAATAATGATGTATTTCTATCGTAGATAACAATTAGTTTTTATTGTTTTTCAACTCTAGGTTTAAACAAGGCATGTCTTAGAGATTGTTATACACAGTGCAAACACAGATATTTAGCGTTAGAAATAAGTCACGTTGTGGTGCTGCCCAAACGAGTTTTGCAATAGGCAGATTTACTTTTTTACACTTTGTAAATTATATCCAAAATGTTAATTATGCAGCCCATCAAATATGTTTTATTAATAAATATACAAAAAAATATTAGAGTCCGTGCTGTAATAATAAGAAAAGTCAAATGGAACGAATTTCTAAATTTTACGTTAAAAATAAAGTGATCACTTTGGATATTTCTTACAATACAATTTGTATTCTGTAACTTGTAATGTATGTGTTGGATCTAATTATCATTCTTTCGGTAATTTTGAGCGTCATCTTAAGCGCCAATTGACGCATATTCACAATTTACTTATCCGCGACTTTTGTCCGATTTTATTTTGATCCTGTGCGGGAATCTAAATAATCCGATAATAGTCTCAATCTTGTTATTTGATATTATAAACAAATTAGTCAGTGATTTTTTTTTCAAACTTTTGTTAAGCTGTATCAGCGAGGTAATTTTTCATAATATTTGTACACGTTTCCGTCTATGTCGTACTTTAAAAAATTGTTTTGTAAGAATTTATTATTATCCTTATAATATTATTACCATTTATAATAATAAAATAACATAACGCAACACACTATAGTCGTTACAACTTGACACAGTACGTCAAATCTCTTCTTACTTGTTGAGGGTAGGCGATAAAAGTGGACGTCAAATCGAGCTGTAGTTGGGGACCGAAACACATGGCTGGCTCACATTAAAAGAAACGACGGTTGTGAAGTAAGGTAGTGCATTTCATGGGCCCTTTACGAGCTTTAATAACTCCTCATATTGTTGTGACCCTGACACCTTGTTAGTCAAGGAGTGACCAATTTTCGTTAGTCGTTTGGGCGTTTTTACTGATTTCCCGCTGTTCCGTCGTAAAATCGTACGAATGGTATGTGAACCGACTGAATGCCAGTAAAGATGGTGACTCAGATACATTTTTATTGCGGGTCAAGTAACGTCTTAGTGTCCGAGTATTAAATCTTTGATGTCTGAATTAATAGCATTTTTTTTATATACAAGCTAGCGTCATATTGGCAACCCATCTGGTTATAATTGTATATTTGCGGTTATAATTGTATATTGCGGTTACGTATTGTAACATATTATTTTCGGGATTACGATACAGTATCATTTTGTTTGTACCGGTTTGATACTAAATTCTGAAATACAACTACAAGTTTTCTAGTAGTGGCGCGGAGTTTGAAAATTTGACCGGTGTATGGCAATAAGTTCACCACCAATTCCATAGTGGGACGTAAACGTAACTGGTGAAACGAGGGTGTGTATTACGCTCCTCGGCCTACCTCTTGGTGGTTTCAGGCGTGATGTCACGTTAAAACGGTACTATATCGTTAGTATTAGCACCTTTAGTAATCTAAGTACATCTCCTCATTTATTTTTATTCTACTAGAGCTACCTACATTTCAGTGGAATAATCATTTTCTTTACAGTTAAATAATAAATATAATTGTGTAATCGGCGACTGTTGATTCTAAATTTAGATTAATACCCAAGTACGTAGAATACACCTTGTGTATCTTAATCAACTAGTCTTGAGATATTTTGGGCCACTGCAAATAAGCTTACATACGTAGGTCTTCTAATGCGTCCCCCTGGCGCCTGGTTTTCCTCAGACAGATTAATCTATACTTATTATAAGGAGGGCAAAAGTTTGTATGCTTTTATAAGGTAATTTACACAAGACTTTCACCAGGGGAGTATTTAAAAGCATTTTAAAATTAAGGTAACAGTACAAATTAATTTTAGGATAGATGGACTTATTAATGTACACACGTTATTGCATATTATATATATATAATTATTATGAATATATTGAATATATTTGTGTATATATCCGTAATTTTTTAATCATGTAATACTGTTCTCGGGTATATAAAGTTGTATTGAAACTGAAATGGCACGAAATAAAAATTCTATTGGTTTAACGCAGTAACCATCCTAGTTGTATGAGTTACGTTAAGCATTCTGAATAAGTATTCCATAATCAGGGTACAAAGCGTTCTAATTTAGACCTCAAGAGGAACAAGGCATAAGTAATTCTGCATTCACATGTCATTCGATTGTTCCCATAGTTTATAGTGTACATAGATACGAACTTCACAATATTGGACCTGCATGTAATTTTTTTAACATAATTTGTTATCCAAGATTACGCGGTTATTTGTAGTATTTTTTTTTGTACAAAACACATTGATAAGTGTGATTAATAACCCATAGTATTTAGCGGTAAAAATAGTTACTGTAACATCCTACGACATTTTATAATAAAAAAAAGTGACTCAATTGATACTATATTGACAATTTCCGGACGCAATGCTAGCTAGATGTTTGCTTTTCATATATTTTGATAAGATAAATAAGCAATTTACAATATAGCACAAATCTTGTTAAAATGAATTACGTTACATTAAAAAAAAATAACGTAAAAACATTATGAGCATGATTAGTTGTTTTATGATCAGTTCTTTTAGACATGGTCTATTCTGATAGGTCTATTTTCATCATGAGACAGCCAATTTGTGGCCGAGGTGTGTCAAATTGGCTTATGGGTGAAAATCCAATAAATAAACGTAGCTCAAAGCAATGCATTCGTTTATTAATAAATATTCTAGGCACTAAGCTTCTAATTTGAAATAAATAGATAATAATGTTTCATAAGAAGCTTATTAATGGGTGAAAGGTTCAATTACAACTAAATTTATGTATAAGTAGTTCTGATTATTAAGTAATCGAAGGACTATTCAGTTGATTTGCGATTTTGCACATTTGTATATACAACTAATCAATTTGCTTGAGTCCCTGAGTTCAAATCCAGGGTCAGACACTATTGAATTTTCCTATCTTAGATTTCCTAGTAATGGCACGGAGTTTGAAAATGTTCTCTGTGCATGGAAATACGCTCACTATTCCATAGTGAGACAACGATCACTGGTGAAATG
>DWEJ01001682.1:0-12586 GCA_018245835.1 Mysoria sejanus stolli | reverse complement strand
TATATACCGTGATCTTTTCATAGTGATCTGAAATATGTGCAAATACCAACCTGAATTTGGCCAATGCGGTAATCTATGGCCTTAACCCTTCTCATTTTGATAGGAGACCCATGTCTATGATAATTTAGTATTGTCACTTTTGTAGCATTCCGTATCGAGTATTCTACGTGTATTCATATTTATCAAGCCCACAGAATATACGTCCACACCTGTAAAGGTGTGAGAAACATTTCGAAGTAAATAAGGTCTCAGAAATACCTAACCGCTTTACAAAGTAAACGTGTAGCAAATAAAATATATCTTCTTCTGCTAACAGAGCAACAGAGCGATGTAACGTTTTAAACTTGAACGTATAAATGTTAACAACGTGAGGTCATCCGGGAAAATAATACAAATCGTCCTTAAACAGAAAATGGAAGCTGGAAAATATAGTCTAAGTTGGAATAGTTTTAAACTGTTTTGTTGTAGAAATGCGACGTGTCTTCAGCCGGAATTATTATTTATTATGTGAAGAAAGTTGCGGATATGAGACCGGAAATGCCCGAGTCGGTTCGTATTTGTGTAATAAACATTTCCTTACCTTTCAATGATATAAACTTGAAGAAGTTCGTGATCGTACAAAATATGTGTTCTGTGTATTTAAAGGATGATGAGCGTTCTGTTTCTTGTGCATCGTGTGAACTGTAATTTGTTTCCCTAGTATATTTACTTGTCTACTTACTGAATTATTTTAGAATTAGGTAAGAAATATCTTAGAACAGTTTTTTTTCCAAAATAGAGTACAACATTAAAAACCTAACATACGTGTTTTATCGGTCATTTAATTTTATTGTGACCGTCTTTTGGCGCGCTGGTAAAAATATTTATTATTTTACGATATTTTGTTTGTAATGTTTTATTTCAGCAATATTTAACTACATTTACAATTTTACATTATACTTTAAATTACATTTTACCTTGCATTTTACACTGCATTACAATTTATAATTTAGTTGTATATTTACATTATACAACTACATTTTAGACTTAACATAACAAAGCAATAGTATATTAAAAATAAGTTTTAAGTACACGCCTTAAATACATTTACAAACTACTTTTGTTAACGTAATACGGACGTCGGTATCTTCATTTAAAATGATTACATTTGACTGCAATTCTTGTAACACTTCATTTTTATGGCTATTTTCTTTTTGTCCTTAATAACGTCTTGGGGCGAAGCATTCAAGCTGCCAGTTTCCAATATTGTATTATGTGCTAAAATGTGAATGTTGCGATATTAAATTTTAAAACATGTTTATTAATACATTACGTATAACAGTATCGAGACGTTCTGGGTACAAATCCCAGGTCGGACATTATTGCATTATTATACCTCAGGTTGTCTAATAAGTGCTCTGTGTATGGCAGGAGACTCACCACCTATTTATAGTGGCACATGAACCGTAGCAGGTGAACCGTGGGAGTTAATTATACTCCTCTGCCCACGACTTCGACGATTACAAGCGTGATGTTATGTTTCTTCGTATACCAAAATTTATTATTTTCTACACATACATTTTTTATTATTTTATTGTCCCGTCAGATTGCTTACGGTAGAGGAAGAGTTCATTGAACAGCAAACGTACTACATTACACAGCAAAAACCTTACTTACGTACTTAACTCTACAATATTTAACTCTACAATTCTGTCACTAACTGTCCTTTATGAATTACAAAGCAAACGCAAGTCTAAGAGCCGCTCCATTCGTAAATTATTTACTGAAAAATCAATTTACACAATGACGTCACATCCGATGTACTAGCAAGAGTGTTTGCATAACGTCTTGCAGAACACGTCAGCTTCCGGTCGTCGCTCTTGTTAAGAGCCTTTAATCATATTAGTGGCTAGATAGTAGGTTCTAACTGATCCAGTGTGAAGATCAAGCCTTTGATACAGTTAACAAATCAATGGCGCATTTGCCATTATTATCAATTTTCTTTTACATTGAAACGAATAGGTTATAGTTTATTTACTATTTACATTCATTTATTTAGGTACTGGTTTTTATATTTATGTAGGTGTTTTCGGGGTAGGCCGGTCGCAGCGAGGTCCCGGCGGAGATTATTTAGTAGTAAAATATACTACTAATCATTATCTTTTTTCTATGACTTTATACGTTTTCCGTTCCTTGAATAAATTTAACATTAAGTCTATTAGTCTCATTAATGCTAATGATGGCATTGATTACAATGTTTTAACCGAAAACACTATTATCATCTAAAATATTTAGAAGCGATTAAAATTTCTGACTGTGAATAATACATTTCAAAATCTCTTACAAATATATACACGGTTTAGTTTTGTTTCTCATTTCTTTATTCATGCCTAAATAAATCGAAACTTTTATAAATAGTGTATTCCGGGTGTCTTCATTGATTATTTAGCGACCTTGTAGTCTACTTGCTCTGATATTAGACTCAAAAACAAATCACAATATCAACAACTCCACTTATCACAGAGTGGATGATTCTGTATGAGCACTTGTTCTCTCGTTCATTGCTTTTACCGTTGGAAAGTGGGTCGCCGAACTCATCATTAATCCCGTATCGACTCAATTTCATGTTCACAAACAAAAGTGAATGTTGCTCTTCGGTCGTTGCGAAATAACAATTTTTACTTGTTTCTCTCTCGTATTATTAGCTTTCGTAACTTTTATAGTTTTCCTTTGGTCCACGGAACCGGCGTGCACTTGTATGTATGTAGGAGAAGAATGGTAGATCTGTAAAGTTAGATATGTGGCACGTGGTGGTCTCTGACCACCCCATGAGAAACCTGGCGTAGTGTTGTTATGTTACTCGTATAGTTTTCTATTTAAGTGTTATTGTAGTACTAAATATCTTTCTAACAAAATAATGGCACTTAATTACAACAAATGAAGATTTTATTGGAATTTATATTAAATCATATTTACAATTTTGCTTATATAATAACATAATTCAAGATTGCTTATAGTTTTTTTTTTGTTAACGGTTGCCACTGAAGTTGAATCTCAGATAATTTTATGTTTATTAAAGTTAAGTTAAACTTTTCTATTTATAATTATCAACCTAAGTAATTACGTTTCCCTGAAAGACATAAAAAGCGACAATTCTTATTTGAGTTAGATTTCTCACCATATTTTTAATTCGAAGTAAATCTTTTCAGTTGAAATGGCTGAAAGAAAAATGTTTTTTAAATGCAAATCAGATTTGAAGGTTGCGTAGAATCCGTTTTTTGGAATCCGCTTTGCTGCTTTTTTTCTCTATAAGTCACGGTGCTTGGTTGAAGACATGAGAAATGGAAACCTCCAGCTCGAGCTTGTCGGATAGCGATGTATCTGGATAATTTCAGTTGACTCTTCAGTATCATTTCACATCCAATATTCTGCTCTTATATCAATTCATTTTCGTTTATATTAGGACCTAACTGGAACCATAACGTAAATACTTGTGATTTTAAATCCGTGTCATAATAATAATAAAAAATGACACGTAACTTCACGCTTGTAATTCCCAAGGAGACAGGCACAAGAGTGCAGTACACTTCCGCGTTTACCAGTTACAATTATGTCTCACTATAGAATACAGGGTAGGTCTATTGCCATAGACCGGATACTGATCCAGACTCCGAGCCATTTCTGAATATTCTTAGTACTATAATAATAAATAATAATCACACAATATTTTTTCCAATTAACCTAAAAAGTGTTTTCTACCAAACATTGCATTAGTCGGGACTATAATAGCCTTAGCACACATTTTGTACACCCTGTCACGCAAGTTTAATAAAGGCATTCGCTAATTAGCTCGAGGGAGCTTCGAATCCAAATAAAATTACACATTTATTATGGAAGTTTCGACAATATATCTAAGCGGAAGTCGATTTTGGTGGTTACTCAGGGTGTGTAAACTCGGACGGCCTAGCTCATTAGGCCGCTCTAACGAGGCAAAGATAGGAAGGACTGGGCGTGGTGACGGCGTCGCGAATTTTTTGGAATAAATGTTTTTGCATTTAAGCAACACTGATTTATTTACATTAAAATTATTCCTAACATAAAAGGTGATTACCACATTATCACTGCTATTTTGTCGTTAAAAGTTTCGTGAGTGTTCACACACGTTATTAGATAGTATACGATACGGGTTAACTCACTTAGGTTTTTTCGGTATGCCTCAACTAGTTTCCGAATTATACCAGATGCTTCTTAATGAGCTCCCACTGATACTTTTGAGCCATACTGAAAATGATACGTGAGTCAAGCCATATTATAATGTAATAATGTTATCACTGTCAGTATACTGATTACTTACTGTGACTTGACTGCCGCATTGGTCTTCTTGATTAAAAGAAAGAAAGAAAGAAACTTTTTATTTGCAATACACCTACATGTTATACAACCGTTAAAAGACCAATTGAACAAAAATACAAAAATACCAATTGCAGACTGCACACATTACAAACTGGATCCTACTCGGCATTGTGCTGGAAATCCTGAAACAACTAGCGCTGATATGGTAATGTTAGAGTTACACGGAATATTCAAAAAATTATCATTTATGACGTCCGGGTCATTAAAGAATGATGGAAGTTCCACATAATTTTTTGGTAAAATCACATTTTTAAGATTGTGCCACAACCATTTTGGATCTCGTATTTTATTTTTTATATTATATTTAAAATTATTTCTCAAAAAAAAATTTCGCGGTTAACCATGGATTTTAACATTTTATAATAATCTTTCTTATGTGAAATTTTGGTCCTATTATAGTCAGCTGAAGCTTGGTCCCTTAACCTCATCATAAGCTTAATTGTATCGGTAATCCAAGGGTAAGTACGATTTCAAATCACCACTGACTTTACAGGAGCATGCGCGTAAAATACAGTTTAACGCAATTACCATGTAATTGACATTATGAAGTCTCGATATTACGTTCCATCCTAGAGCATGAAGATCATTATTAAAATTTTCTAAGCAAATGTTCTTCTTGTATCTGTACGTGATGGTATAAGGTAGAGGTTTCTCACGTTTTATATTAAACTCACACATTACTAAACAATGGCCTAAAAGTGATCCTACGTGTTCTAAATAAATTCTATTTGTGTGCATACTGGTACAGACGATGTCAATGAGAGTGCTGCTCGTTTCTGTAAAGTGAGTCGGCTCAGTGACCAGCTGAGATAGATTTAAACAAGATTAAAATACTTGTAACTTTTTTATGTTACTGTCGTCTACACGCAACAAGTTAATATTAAAATCTCTTAATAAAATTAAGTCGTCATAGGTTGGTATTGAGCTGATGGTGTCTGTAATTGCATCCAGAAATAAATCAAAGTCCATCCAAGGACGATAAGCCGTGCCAACCGCTAACTTTGCTCCGTTCAGAGACACGGTAATACACGCAAGCGCGACTTCCTATCGGAAAGTCCTGGGTTCAAATCCCGGGCCGGATACTATCGGATTTTACTGATTCTACGGCAATAGGGTCACCACCTGTTCATTGTCGTGTCATAATATTCATTTATCATCATAAGCGACTCCTTTTCCGTTCCACTGTTAAGTTTCAATAAAATCGATCTATTAGTGTGGACTTCCTGAACGTATTTATACAAAGGCAAAAGGACGTACGTTCCAATTTGTATTGTACGTCCAGATTTGTACCATGCACGTGTCATGTGATATTTAACTCCCTACTACTTATTAACATTTATTCAGAAGTTTTCATGAAAATCCATAATTAAACGCTTAAAATGCGCAGAAAAATAAACAGATATTTTATCTTAAATATTTCTAAAAAATGTATTCGGAAAACGGTAATGCGTCTTATGAACAGACTTTCCTTATTAAAATTACTAAGCATATTTTATTTTGTTCCCCAAATGAAATACATATTTAAACTGAGTTTTTAACTAAAACGTCAATCATTTGAAGCTAAATTCAATTTGAAGAGTTACATACGGGCATATAAAAAAAACTACAACATAACATTTGGAGGTCAAACGTAAAGCAATTATATTGTTCTACACTATATATCAATAAACTTTACTAGGACTATTTTTATAAGGAAACGTTTGAAGGTTTACTAAGAATAGAATAGAAATGTAAGGAATCAATTTATTTCATAGCTACTACGTGTGAGATTGAAACTATCGTAAAGTCCCCAGATGGTCGTAATAACCATTTGCCAACTGATCCGGAATGTACTGGTTTACGTAAACGATTATATCTAAACGGATAGTGTGAAATTTCTGCCACAAACTGTATTTAGTTATAATTGTTGTTATTTGATACAAAACAAGAGAATAATCTCAACAAATCAATGCAGTAAGATAGTATTTTTACAATTGTTTGTTCGGTGTAAGAGCGTGTCTATTTTCTGACAATGTAGGCCACAAATTTACGGATTTAGAACCCTATCCCAATTCGAAGCAATAGCTTAGCCGACGATATGTTTGCGGATCGAAATGTAACGTTGAAAAGAGTTCAGATATCAGTAAATGAAATTGATTTTTACGCCGATGGTACATTCACTTTTAATGAAAACGATAGTCGAGATGAATGTTTACTACGCGATACGAGCATAGCGGGTTGACAAATCCGCGAAGCGGTGTTTTGACGGAGCGTACAGGTGGCAATGTGATGTGGGGCGCGGCGCGCTCGTATCGAGCGTCCGGCGGCGCCGGCGCGCGCACCGCTCGCTCAGTGCAGCGGGCGACAGCAGCCCGAGCGGCCGCGTTCAGCGTTAAATGCGCCTTCACACAACCACGCAGACAAGGCGGCCGCGCGGCGGTCAAACCGCCACCGCCTCCCTACCCCTATCACTCGTACATAGGTACCCCCTCCCGATGCAACCGCAGTGGTAAACAATACTACGCGTCCATGTGACTGTGTTGTGAAGTGTTAAAGTTGATTTAACGTCTAATTGGCCCACGTGCCGACACGGTGACACGAGCGTCATTATTCGTGTAGTGAAATTAGTTAATCAATTATGTAATCGATTGATGCTCCTGTTTTATGAGACGCCTGTTCAAAATCACGAATTGTAGTTCAGTGAAGGGACACGACGTAAAACTTTCTGCTGGCTTATCTAATAATAAAAATATTCAAGAAGCAAGCAATTTAAATAACGATTAATAACGTAACAATGATAATAAAACTTTATTAAAGAGAAATCTTATTAAGATAAAAATAATAAATGAAAGGTTAATCTAACGGGTGCAGTTAAAAATACAAGTGCAATTAAAACATATTCAAATTTATGGTAAAGTTGAGAAGGATATATTCGTATTCAACAAAAATAATGATGTTTCATTGAAAGTTAACGCGAACGTAGCACGTAGCCTCGCCGTAGCACATGTCCGTAAACAGCCTACGCTTAATCTACGTACGTAGTCTCGTAGCACGCTAAAAGTCTACTTACAAATTTTAATACAGAACGTATATACGTAAGCAGATACGTAAACGGATGTAATTATCAGCGTTGTACTTACAGACAAATAATCAAGACATAATTTGATTTTATGTAGGAAAATAACAAACGTATGAAATTAATTAGCAACGTAAAAAACCCTAACATATTTGGATACTTGGAATTCGATTCACTTGAATAACAAGATTATTTCTTATAATTTTTGTTTGATTTTGTTTTGTGCGATTAGCACTGCTTGAGTATTCGCAATCCTTTACCCAGAAAATAATTGGGTCAATCTTTTCAAATATATTTTGTTTTTATTATTATTTAAATATAAGACGATATCGAATCGTTGAAATATAAGTACGCCTACCTCGTTATACGTATTGGTTGCAAGTGTGACTGCCGATCAGGAGGTCCTTGGTTCGAATCCGGGGCGGGCACTACTGGATTTTTCTATTTATATTTTATAGTTGTGACTCGGAGTCTGGAAAATGTGTCCTGTACACGGCAGTAGGCTCCACACCTATTCTTCCATAGTGGGATGTAAACGTAACTGGTACAATGTGTGAGTGTACTGCACTCCTCTGTCTGCCTCTTCGGTGATTATAGGCGTGAAGTTACGTAAATTATAAGATTGATTTTTATAAAATGTGTCATCATTTATAACCAATTGGCTAAAATGAAATGTGTTTATAACAGTAATTCGAAATTTATCATAATTCTCATCTTTTTACGTGAAGACAGTAAAGTTATTAGTTTGCCCAGTAATGAATCATATTCACGTATGGTCATTACATACCTTATAAAACCAGAATAGATTACAAATTACGACTGCCTTTTTATAATTCGATCGTTGAATGAAATAGGAAGTAGTCATTGGAATTTTCCTTTATAAATAGCAAGGACGAAACAATTTTCTAGTGTAAAACATTTCCAATAGCCCATTGTAATTACGACGCTGTTAAAATATTAAACGGAACATAACAATGCCTTAGCATTAGGTATTTTCAGGTGACTGAGGTGACGAATTCGAAAATCGAATTGTATTATTCGTGTCACATACAAATGTTCTTTAAGTTAAAAGCCTCTTTTTCGTCTACCCACATTTTTTGTAAAATCAAAATATGTCACAGCAATTTTGCTTAATTTTTTCATTATAATACATAAATGTGTTTTATTTTTTTCATTTTGCTTTCTATATTTCATTACCAATGACAATGACAAATTTTATATGATAATTTGTCATGCTAACGTTTCGTCTAAGATAAAATATTCATCGCATTTCCGTATACGAAAAATGTTAATATTACGATGAAACAACGACCAAGAATCGTGGGTAAGCACCTCGAGTTCCGTTGTCATAACAGCTGCTGTTATTCAGTATTTTTTTTCCCGCGAAGTGCGTTATTCCGCTTCAAAAGTGCTAAAGTAATTTCCGGTTCTCGTTTCTACGATTTCATAAACATTCAAATTTGTATGAATAACTTAATGTCGAGTATCAACAGTTATGCGAATTTTTTTTCAGATGACACTTCATTGCGTTAACAGCGAAAATATTCACAAGACATTCTCTCCCGAGATCTCACAAAGTCATCGATTTTTTATGCCGTTGGAATTTGCAATACAAAACAGATAAAATATCCGAATACATTACGTGGATATAGCGGCTTAGATCTATCCACATTGGGACGAAGAATAAAGAGCGTCTGGCCATAAGCCGGCGAAATATTAGCCCTAGAATGTAAATAGGCTATACCCGGTTCAATATATGGCGAGCTTTCTGTAGAGGAAATTTTATAGGGATGAAATATTCCGCGAGAATGCGTCATACTTGGATTAGGATCGACGGAAATGACAGATTAAATTAATATAGCTCTGCAGATGACACCTGTGTGACAAGATGTTAAGTCGTCTTCATGGGTTCGAGTTTGGCTTTGTTTTTTTTAGTTTTTAATCAGAATGCATTGAATTTTTTTTACCAAGGTTTGAACAATAATAAAGATATAATTGAGAAGTTGTTGCTTATTAAGACTAGCGTATGATATATAAAAGCCGTACTTATTAATATACAAAAGGGACCACAGATATAAACCTAGACTAGCTTTTACGTTTCCGTGTTGTACCAAAGAGGCGGTAATAAGCCAGGTCGCTTAGTATTCAGCCAGACATTAAGGTCCCCGGGTTGGAATTATGGCATACGCATCTTTCTTTAAAATGCTATGTGCCTATAAAATGTTACTTATCACTTGCAGTAACAGTGTAGGAAAACATCATAAATAAATCTACAGTCTGCCAAATTCCATCAAATGTTTTCCAATGCGTCTAAAATCTGCCAACACGTATTTCGCCAGCGTGAACTAACTATAAAACATTATCATTGCGTCAGGAGAGAAGGGCCCAATAGTAAATTATCCCTAAAGTTACTGATATCGATTATAGTGATCTACTGCTTTCGATTTAGTATATATTGGCATAATAAATACCGGTTCCATCATAATTACCAGCATATTGCAGGCCAATTATTGACATAAACCTCATCTGAGGAGTTATGCCCATATACCGCACCATCTATGTTGCTGGCCATTGGCAGCCAGGGCATTTGGCTGTGCCTAGACATATCGCGCCATGCCATGATCTGCCAGAGCCCGACTTAGTCACTTCTTACTTACTTACTCCACCCCGATACGGATTGGTGCAGTCGGTAGGATACCGGTTTGATGACCGCTTGTCATTGTTTAGCATGAAACACTTCTGCCACTACGCCTCACCCAAAGTTAAACCCATGAGGACTGGTATGGCCAACAACGAGTAAACACGTCAAAATGTCTTGGAATAAATATTAATTGTACCGTAGAGTGCTTAGATCAATAATTCAAATTATTTGACTATCATATTTCATTTACATAATCAATATTCGACTAAAGTATGAAAACTTAACAATAAGTTGTCAATAGAAAATCCACAGTCTGCGCTACTCCTTACTGGGAGGAGACGTTCTTCGCAGATAGAGGGTATGTGCCGGAGTGATTGATGATCGATTTACTCGAAGGCGAGGATAATTAATGGCCCACCGATCTATCAACCTACGTCACAATTAAGTACCGTGCGTAACGTATTAATATAGAATGCGTATTCATAAAGCTATGGTTATTTTCGTAAAATATTATTTTCGTGAATGAAAAAAGCAATGAATGTCGATGAAGTACTTTATATTTGTATAAACACAGACATCTGGCACTCGATTATCTTTGCCTCCCTCGTTAGAGCCCGAGCGTGATAGTATTATAATAATAATGTACAGAAAAATATAATAAAACCGAAACCACTTTTATTCCTATAAACGAATAGTTGGGCTTAAAAAAAGATACTTCGCAAGAAGCTTACTTTTATTATAAAGAGGATTAAACTTTAAACGAGAATTATATATAAAATGTTAAAGCTTTGTTTCAAATCTAAATTAAACATTTTCAACACTTTTTATCTATTTGGAAGCAACTTAAATTTTGGAAAAAGGTATGCGGTCAAACGTGGGAGCGCTCTGCATTCCTCTGCCTACCTCTTCGGGGATTACAGGCGTGAAGATAGAAAAAAAAAAAATTGTCCTGTATTGTGGATTTTGTAATTACTTTTAGTCTGAGAGAAAATCCTGTTCGATGCATACATACACTCATTTTTAGTTAACACTTTATGTGCAATATGTCATTAATTTTTCTTAATTATTTTGTGATGATTTTCAAACCAAAAATTTGCTTAATTTTTTTTACACAGAAAGGAAGACACTTGTTTTCAGTTGCACCTTCATTTTGAAATTTCTGAGTGAGCTTTGTTGAAATTCATGATTGTCGTAAGACTGTCTGAGAGCTGTTGACCTCCTCTTGAACTGCTCGCGAACTTCTGGATCCGCTCGTCTCGTACAAAGATTATACTTAAAGATGCTTAAACTTATATTATGTATGAGAAGGCACGAAAAGATGAAACGTGATAAGGCGTCCATCTGTCTTATGTAAAATATAACTTTGTATATTCTATTATCAGTTAAAATCAATCAAAGAAAAGCCGCTTGATGCCTCTTAATTTAACAATTTGTCATATTCTAGAATAATTCCTAATCAATTTGTTTCAATTGTATTATTTAACTACAGCCAATATATCGTCTGCTCAAAAGGCAATTGGGATCGCAAAACCTAATATTTTACACTCGCAAATTGAACACTATAAAATGTCATATCTCAAATTTATTAGATTCAAATAACGAACGACTGGTTTATACGCTCATATATTACAAATAAAGCAGTCTCCGACATTCACAGCTTTATATATCAATACTTGTAAATACCAAGATAAAACCACAAACAGACGCTATGTAATTTCGTTGATTGTAATTTGAATTGAATTTCATTTCTGAAAATCGTTTTCTTCTTGAACATTTTCACTGTACCTATTCGTTATTCGCGTAGATTTAAATTACTTTTTCATAATGATTATTTGAAGAGATTCGCCGGAGGCTCCACAGCGCCGCTTTTGAATGAAAAACATAATGACTTTATGTGTACTTTCTAATGTTATTATTTTTATGGAGTTTAAATAATCATTGTTATAGAGTTTTGGATATTCACTTCAAATAGTACATAATTTTAAGTAATGTTAATATACAAGTGTGCGAATTTTAATAACGATCTACAGGTTATCATTATTTTATTACCGCTTAAGAGACCCGGCGTGAAGACACGTAAATTTAAAATTTAAATGTATATTTAAAATCCCACTTTTATTTCAATTAATTGATGTGTAACGATTATTCATTGACAATATTTTTATAGAATATTTTATAAATAAATATTTTTATTAAACTGTAAATTATAAACTTTTTTGACTGCCTCGTTAGTCGTGTTGGTTGCAAGTGCAACTGCCGATCGGGAGGTTCTAGGTTCGATTCCCGGGTCGAACACTACAAAAGAACTTTTCTTATTTAGAACTTTTCTAGAAAATTTTCTAGAAAATCTAAGTTAAATTAAAGTTCTAGTAGTGATTCGGAGTCTGGATGTGTGCCCGATGCATGGCGATAGACTCACCACCTATTCCATAGTGACACGTAAAAACATATGCGGTGAGACGTGGAAGTGTTCTGCATTCCTCTGCCTACCTCTTCGG
>DWEJ01001681.1:0-12587 GCA_018245835.1 Mysoria sejanus stolli | reverse complement strand
AGTTCGTGCCTCCACCGCTAGACGAGGGCAACTCGAGCCTCAGCTCGAAAGTCAAGCTAGTAATACTACCAGCTACTAGTTACTAGTCAGGACTGAATCCTGGATGTTCAAATTGTTCTTTTTGTATTTTGACGACAGTTAGTGCCATTCACATCAACTAACCCGCCCGTTCTGTTTATTGTAGGCTATAGGTTGTATAACTAGATTGTACACGTTGTATTCCAGGAAGTTATGACAATTGGTTTTATACACAGGATTCAAAATGAAATGAATGAAGTGGAGTGATGACTGACTCCTGCTGAGCACTCAGCGTATTATTTTTTTAGCTTTTAGTATATCATCTACATCTTTATTATTTTTCTATTCAATTGAACCTTTTCACGTAAACTTATTTTTTATTAATTTATTTATTTCAATAAAACCGTTCAACTTAAATAAATATTATTTTATTGAGTAGCTTACATTGCAAAGCATCGCCATCTGTTTATAAATAGCTTACATTTTACACATTGATCAAATACGCTTTTTAACTCACTATTTATCAGGTGGCATTATGTAAATTATGTAAATAAAATATAAATAAAACATATATAAAAACGGATTAACACGGTTGAGAGTTACCTTAATCGATTTTATTAGTAAAAAAACTATGTAAATACAATACCCGGGAGGTCCCGGGTTCGATTCCCGGGTCGAAGACTACAAAATTTTCTAATTCAGATTTTCTAATAGTGGTTCGGAGTCTGGATAAGTGCCCGATGCATGGCAATAAGCTCACCACCTATTCCATAGTGGGACGTAAACGTAACTGTTGAAACGTGGGAGTGTTCTGCATTCCTCTGCCTACCTCTTCGGGGATTACAGGCGTGTAGTTACGTTTTTTTATCAACTCCATATTCCAAATACTATACACTAGTTTAGTTGATTATGACTGGCTCGTTGTTCTGGTCTTTGCACAGACTTTTGTACTCGGCTTTAAATGTTCGATGTGGGCCGGGTTAAGTATTTTCGGGTTTTCCTAATTTGAAATTTCCAATAGTACCTACGAAATACTGAGTATTTGTGCCCGGTGTACGGCATTAGGCTCATCCGCTACCCGTATTAAGACGCAAACGTAATCGGTGAAGCGTGGGAGTGTACTTCAATCTTCTGCTTATCTCTTCGGGGATTATTGGGTGATTCTACATTCATAAAATATATGTTGGTATCTACAATGTATTAGTGTACAATCTGCAGAAAGGTTGTTATTGGCGGCAGTACCCAGAAACAAATACGTACGAATCGAATTTAGCTGACGATTGTCGTCAAATATAAATATGTTTGGACAATTTCTACTATACACACTAGACGAAAATTTGCATGACACATCACTGATTACTAACGATACCAAACAATGACAGTGATATTCAAGATACGATTTGGACTTTGGCACTGTTGTGGGTATATTGATCATTATTCTCAGTTCTCAAAAAGTTGAGATTTTTTTGTCAATAGATGTCACCATTATTAAATTCGTGGCATTAGTATACCTGAATCCAGCCAGGCGGACTATGACCTGAACCGTTTTTACTCTGTGTGGAAACCTGTCTCCAATAGAATGATGAAAGGATCGATGATGATGGCAATCATGACGATCAAGAGCTTCCTTGAACGATCACTGAATACCAGATATTTTTTTCATAATGCAATAAATAAGTTTCTCGACAAAGTTTTGAAATTTTTTTCACAGTAACGTACAAACGTTTTCGGTGATACCCTAATTAGGCTGATAATTGGGAAAAATATATACAATAACCCTTACATAACATCATTTTATATGCCTATTAATGTAAAGCGACGGTCAATAACATAATTATGTGTAACCGTTGTTATCGAAAACAATATGAAATCGAAATTATTTGTTCAAAATCTTAAATTCTTTGTTTAAAATCTTAAGTTGTTTATTAAAAATCTTAAAATCTTTATTCAAAATCTTAAATTCTTTATTCAAAATCTTAAATTCCTTATTTTAAATCTTAATGCCTGAAGTTTCACCTTGTTTAATTAATAACCATGGTGGTCTACGAATATACTCAAGAAATTTATTAAACTAAAGAATCAAAGGGCAAATTCTTTTATTCATTAAAGTGTCTTAAGTTCTGACTATGCCATGCAAAGAAATTAGATTAGTTTACAGCATGTCGTAGTTTAGCCAACCATCCTGAGCATACCGGTGTAATATTTCATGCATGAACGAGTAAATTACATGCGTTAGCGTGGTATATACTAAATAGGAAGGTCGCGTATTATAATTATAAGCTATATCAGGATTGAACTGGTATTATCCGGATATACTAGATTTGTTGAACAAGTATATTACAAGTTATATGTCCGGTTTATGGTTTCACCAGCTTGTGACTTCTTGTCAGTACTGGCGTTTCTTCTGGACTTGAAGCTAACGTGGTATAATTATGCTAAATCACGATGCTTTAGAAGAGATTAGCTAAAGACACGGACTAACGTACCATCACGCCTGTAATACTCGAAAAGATTCTCAGAGGAGTATAATACAGTCTTACGTTATATCAGTTACATTTACGTCCAACTATGTTTCCACTAATTTGGAAAAGTTACAGTGAACAGGCCAAGATTTTTTTCAAGTATGGAAATACCGTACCCTGCCCTTTTTAAGATGTAATAAAGGTAATAATGCAAACTTCTCCATAGAGACGTTTCTCCACTAGTGCCCAGCGGAGAAACGTCGTATATTGGCTTGGCCTTTCTTAATTATAGTAAAATAATGTTAATAGTTGCACAAAATTGTATATATTTCATGCAATATACATATATGTATAATGAATGACGAAAAAGCCCTTAATTTATTTGTGTTCATTGGATATGTTATCAGGGAAGTTCGAAAAAAATAAAAAAAAATATGGTCAGTTTTAAGTTCGATGTCTCTCAGAATTCTAATATAGAAAACATTAATGGTACAGGGAATGTGATCAGATCAGAAATAACAATGTTAAATGCGATAAAACTTGTAAACGCTGTGTATAACTGTTGGTATTTACTTAGCAACAAGATACATTTATGTGGTCAGCTCTAAATTTATGCAAATAATAATATAAGCCATTGCATTTTATTGGCACCCATCCATATTATCTTCGGAGGTATTAAATAAATAGATAAATAACGACATCTAGTGACGAACTAATAAAACATTTCTTTATTTACCAATATTTCCTCCGAACTTCCGGGTTGTATTCACACTAGGTATTTTGACGCAAACCACGAGTGTACGCATTCGCGCGCGAAAGATACTGCTAAATAAATACGGACTGTCACATGAATATTACACTTGTTCTGCTTGGCAACTAACAGATGATAAAATATATATGACAATGTTGCCATTTAATACAATGAAATATTGGATAGTTGGAAGCATATTTAAAATGTATTTTAAGCTATTATATATATTTCTCTTAATTGGGATTTAAACAATATGTATGGATCAATGGTCTGAATTGAACATTATTATTATTATTTTTATTATTACACATTATTATTATTATTACACATCGCTCGAGTGTCCGACAACAGATGGGGAAGAAAGGTCATCGAGTGGCGACCACGTCTCAGTAAGAGGAGCGTAGGTCGCCCTCCTACCAGGTGGTCCGACGACCTGAAGAAGACAGCGGGAAGCTGCTGGATTCGGATGGCCCAGGATCGGATGGAGTGGCGCCGATTAGGGGAGGCCTATGTCCAGCAGTGGGCATCAGGAGGCTGACGACGATGATGATGATGATGTATTTATCGTAATCGTTCCGTTAGATAATCTTTAATAGCGAGACTTTGCAACGAAGTGTGATCAAATGCACGATACGTATATTAGTGTGTATAAAAAATATCAGGTCACCTCGACCTGCTCACAGTTGCCTATAGCTAAAACATGAAGTACGTTAAAGTCTGATACAGGTCAGTTATATCCATGCTTTTGTACAGGACTGGAAATGTATGAAAATGGAAAATAAATTAAACAAATGTATTTTTTAAATTTAATTCAAACTTATTATGAATTAAGTTGGCTTGACTCACGTTTGTTTTATCGGGGTCTTTTATCATGAGCTTAATTCAACCTAAATCAAGAACACCCTTTCAATTTACAACATTCCCGTTCGAACCTGATTAGAATCATTTGTTGACATAAAGCGAAAGCTCAGGCTCATCACCTATTCCATAGTGGGACGTAAACACAACTGGTGAAACGTGGGAGTGTTCTGCATTCTTCTGCCTACCTCTTCGGGGATTACAGGCGTGAAGTAAAAAAAAAAGCGAAAGCCATTGCATAATATTACAAAAGTATGTTATCTAGCGTTTTACTGAGGTACACAACTATAGAAATACATATTATATAGACATGTGTCTGTGGCGATGTCTCCGCGATCGGCTGGAGCTCATGAAGAAGGGCCTCTGTTAGATCCAAAATTAGTCGATCTATACGCAATAAACATCATTACATGATGGAAATCATTTAAAGGAAACCGGTGTGCATGTATGAAGAGAGAGCTGTATGTAAAAGAAGCGATGTAAGGATAAAGATGTTGGCGCTCGGTACCCTCTGCCTACCCCGTAAGGAACCTGGCGTGAAGATATGTATGTATGAATATATATTTTTACATCCCAATACAGAGCAAATGCCTGTGCTTATCACACAAATATTTACTATGAGTAGGAATCGACGATAACCCACCCACGACCCGTAACGTGATATTCAGTTCCCTACACTAGCTGCACCAACGGGCTAGTCACTTTATTCATCTTCTAATAAAACTAAAGCTACATATATTCCTAAGAGTAAATAAGCCACGGGTGAAGGGCGACTCTGGTCGTCGAAGGTACAAATGTTTGCAAGAGGTACAAGTTTTGCATTTGTTGTAAACTTTTAGCGCGGTACTCACTCGGCCGATCGAACGAGCCGCAAGTGACTATGGTAGTCATTAAAAACGACTTTTACTAGACGGTGATATATGTGTTCTATAAAGACACTATTAATGGCTATATATTTTATAGTAATAAAGCGCTACATCTCTGCGACTGTTAGAACTGGCGAGGCGTCAAATATTTGTGGCAGCGAATGATGGGATACAGTTAAAAGTTTCATGAATTTTAAAAATCTGCACTACCGTTACGATTCTGAAAGGTCGGAGCGTTAACAATTCCGCGAAGACAAAGACGACACCGTTGAATTTTATATGAGCCTGTTATAATGACAGTACAGCATTAATACACTACATACTAACCAGATTTTTTCAAGATTGGCTTAACGTTGTAAGGCTTCTCACGAGAAACCTTTTAATTAGAAATTCCATTGATTTACCATAACATCGCGCCTATATTTCTCCGAAGAGGTAGTTAAAGGAGTGTACTACTACGTGCCAACGATTCACTAGTTATATTTCTACGTCCTAATATGCAATGTAAATTTATTTCCATACGCCGATTATTGACCTATTTCTGGGATTTCCAAGTTAGATAAACCCGATAGTACCAATATCAGGGATCGAACCCAGGACTTCTCGACCAGGAGTCACCCTCGTAACCATTCGGGAGTCATTAATTTTATAGTTAACAATTGTGGGATTCTATAGCATGCAGATTTTCTATTAGGTATGAAAAATTATACTAAAGTTTTGTGTACAAATAAAATGGTAAGCTCCTTTAGAAGAGATTATTAAAGTACCTACGTGTAATAAATAAAGAAAGATAAATATATGTATTAGGAATTTGGTACATGGTATATTTAATAGGTACTTTAACAAAACGTATAGTCACGCTTGTAATCAACGAAGAGGTAGGCAGAGGAGGGTAATACACTCCCACGTTCAACCAGTTACGTTTACGTCCCACTATGTCATTAGTGGTGAATATATTGCCATTCACCGAGCAAATATCCAGACTCCGAGCCCCTACTAGAAAATCTAAGTTAGAAAAGTCCAATAGTGTCCGACCTGTGATTTGAACCCAAGACCTCGGAGTCGCGTTTGCAACCAACACGACCAACGAGTCAGTCTTACTTCAGTTAAACTAACAATTTAACAATAATAGCCATTATTACTATCATTTCGTCACGAATCGTTTAAAAGGTTCATCGTAAAGTATTTATAGAAAGCGAGTATGAATTTTATTAAGATATTTAATAGGGACAAGCAGATGGTCATTCGCCATCTTGTAACCTTCAGTCCGGATTTAACAATGGACGCAAAAAGTGTTTAAGGTCTCAGTTTTAACGATTGCGTCGTTTAGTATCGAGTAAATTTTAATGTTAATCGAGTTACTCGTATTGTCGTCTTAGTGTATTATCGAGAAGATAATAATTAACTGCTCCATTGGTCGCGTGATTGCAACCGCGTCAGTTGAGCAAGTGGTCTTAGGTTCGATTTTCTGGTCGGGCATAATATTAGTTTTATAAAAATTCCCTGCAGTAGTTAGTACTCTGGATTAGTACCGGTGTATTTAATTAGACTTACGCCTATACAGCGGGATATATTGTAAAGTAACTGTGGAAAGCCGATAATACAACATTCTTCAACCTATTCCTTTGGCTAAATACAGGTGTGATATTAAAGAATTTTCCCACTATATGATGCATTCGTAGCCGTGAAGCTTTGTAGGATGCATGCAATATAATATAATGGCAAGGGAATACGAGCGATCGGTCCTTGAATGGGTCACCGCTGTTGCGACAGTTTTTATCTAACCGGTCTCGTGCTCGCAAGCCACTAAGCTGTCGACTCTCTATTATTGTGTTGCGTTAGATCCGCAAGACGATAAAACTACTGAAACACTTTCTAATATGCTCGATCCTCATGGTTCAAGAAAAGCTAGTTTAAACTGTAACAGTGACCAAAAAAAAAACCCCTAAATAAGGCTAGTGTTTACGAGCAGCGCACATGACCCGCGGCAAGTGACATGTGTAACTAACACTGAACAACGCCACCAATACGTCGGTAAACAGAATAAAAACCGCCGCCCGGGGTAGTGAACGCGCGGCTTTACGCCCGCCGCGTAGGGAGAGCGTCAATGCTAACATTATAAATAACTAATACAACACACTGCATGTAACATTAATGACTTGACGGTCGGATTTTTTAAATCTGTTAGCTTCCTTTTCTTTCTGTTAATGTAAGTTTGGCTAAGTAAGCTTTGGTACTAGATGTTTGAAAAATGTAATTGATTGCCTCGTAAGTCGTGGTGGTTGCAAGTGTGACCACCATCGAGAGGTTCCAGGTTTGATTCCCAGGTCGAGCACTATAAAAATTTCCTAATTTAAATATTTTAGTAGTGATTCGGAGTCTGGATATATGCCCGGTATATGGCAATAGGCTCATCACCTATTCCATAGTGGGACGTAAACGTAACTGATGAAACGTGCGAGTATTCTGTATTCCTCTGCCTACCTCTTCGGGATTACAGGCGTAAAGTTAGGTTTGTAATGCTTTTAAGTATGCAAAAACCGTTTTGCAAATTTCATTGGCATTGTCTTAAATAAATAATCATTTCAATAATGTTTATCCAAATATTATGAAACAGTTACTACATTTCCTGTCTTAATATACATATTTCTTAACCTGTATTGTATATTATGGAGTTTACAAGGGGTTAGTGTGATGTGATCAACTCGTAGACGTTTATATGAACACACTGACACGCTAGAGTTTCAGTTATCAGACACAATCAAAGTCCCTTTCGATCGCGCCAAGTGGAAATAGCACTAACACACGACACGTAAAACGCTAGCACCATTACAGGGAATTAGTGAACGAGGAAAGAAAGGTTCACAGACAGGCGTTCTTGTGACAGAGTTAATATTTGTTCGTTTGTTTACAACTTACTGTTGTGCTGTTACACTCGCGATCGGGGTTATTGGCTCGCGACAAAAAATGATTTCGTAATTTTTTTTCCTAGTATTCCAGTTTCCATTTGGAACTTCTAAGAAATTGCTTTTGTTCCGTTCACTTGAAAAATATGTGGACGAACAAAAAAATAGCCAAATGAAAGCAATCAATGAGCCAAGTTTGCAAATAGATTTCAAGTCAATTCTCTCATTATGCAGAAACCGTTTTAAACTAGATGGGGACAGCGAGCACCTACGTAATAGCACTGTCGTTGTTCTGAGCCTGCAGTCCTTTTACTTGATGCAAGTTGCAAAACGGCGTCGTTGCGCACACGCTGGTGCAGCGTCGATGCCAGCTAGGTCGTATTAGTTGTTTTGTTGTTGTTGCAGATATAACAAGCGGTAGGACGTAAAATCAATACGTCATATTAAGTATAATGATATATTAATTATTAATTATTATTATTATATATTAAGTATATTAAGTGGAATGAATATAAAGATGTAAAATATGGTGCTATTACAATTACACTAACGTATTGGGATGATACCTGTAATGTTAGTTGTAAGCTGTGGAAATAATAAATAAATAAAATAAATAAATAAATATTCAAACATTACATTTTGATGGAATTCTCGTATTTAAATGGTAATGGATTTTTTTATGCAAACAATAAGGCTGTTTTTTGTTACGTAAGTAAATGCCAAACAAAATGGCTCTTTGGAAGCTCGTATTGAAATGTAAAGGTATATCGATTATATTCTTGTACACGATATCTTTATTAAAATTACAGATTTCACAGTGAATAGGTAATGTCATACGAATAGTCATGGTGGGTCGTGCGGGGTCGTCGCCGTAAAAGTGTAATGAGAGGATCGGTGCGGTGCGGTCCTGCGAGGCGCTGCGAGGCGCCGCGCGGCGGAGCGGCCGGCTGGGGCGGGGCGGACGGGCGCGCGGAAGGAATGCGTCGTTTTCGCATCGGGAGAAACGAATGCGTTTAAGCGTCGCGGGTACACAATGGCGGCGTGACGAGATCCGGTTCGCGGGTGGCGCGGGTAGGTGGGGGCCGGGGGCTCTAATCGATAGCCGGCGAGCGACGGCCGGGCGACTGCGGCGCATAGGTGACAGCTCGGGCCCAATCAAATTACCGACGGAGGAGAGCTGCAGTGGCACGCACGCCGAGGAACACACGCCGCCCGCGACCTCGCACCGCATAACGAGCGCTGTGCGGTGCCCCGGCCGCGCCGCCTCACATTCGTAATATCCTGTGAGTCGAAGCCAATGCAATAGTCGCTAACGAATCTAACCTTTGTCCCATCTTTATAGCGAAATCTCTATATTTGAACAAAAGACTGATTTCTAGAATATACGTCACATTACAGGAAACATTTCATTCTGTCAAGTCTGTCTATAAGTACGGTTAACTACGTCAGATATTCTTACTATTTCTATCAACACTACACGCGACAATATAAATTGTCCATGTACAAACTAAAGCAATCGCCATGGACATTTGATATATCTACAGTTTTAATTCAAACCAAGAATTTCTAAAACAACTGAAAGTTCGTAAGAAGACTGCAATTTATTGTATGCGCCCCAAGTCTAGTAACGCAGCGTAAAATATGACTGAGGCGTTAGCGGGCATAGGTGGGCAGGCTGCCGCGTTGAGCCTGTCTGACGAAACTATATAGATAATTTGCAAGCCTCCATCGTACACCCATCACTGAGTACAGAGACGAAATTCTGCCTTTACAATGGGTTTCAATGGGTTTGGATCGTGTTCCTATGAGACTGATATCCTCAGTTAAATTATCGTTTTTTATTGTATAGATCTCTGATTAATTTTGATTTTTATATTTATATAAATATTACCTTTCACTATTACTTTTCAACATAACATCGAGCCGGTCTCAAATGGGTAAGCAGAGGAACGCAATCCTCTCAAGTTGCATCGCTTCAACGAAAAGTTCAAGTTATAAAAACTTAATAATATTTTGTTCGACCCGGGTTCGAACCGACGCCCTTTGCTCAACAGTCGCGCTTGCAACCACTAGATCAACGAAACAGTTGTGAATAAATTTCCTTAGGAGCATAATTTACATATACGTAGTGATACCGATAGCAATTTGATGAACTCAGTATCTTTCAATATCTACATATATGCATACGTTTTTCCGTTAAAAGTTTCCTATGACCTGGAGGAACATTATGGTCGCTGCGCTCAGGGCGAGTACACATAGAACCGATGTGCCAATATGAGACACGAGTGCAGGGTGTCGGAGGTGGATGTACCACGCTCTCCTTTAATTTCCATAACTGTGACGTAGGCGGTAGGCGCGGACCTAATTTCCGTAATCGTCAATGAATCGGTATCTCTCTACCTCTATCGGTATCGGGACCGTAGCAGTACACGGAAGCATATTCAAGGATCCAACAAACGGCATAGAAATTAACACCGAAAAGTTTAATGCAGGAATTCGGCTTAACATTCAGTCTGAAAGTCTTTGAAAGGGTATGCATCCGCATGAAAAAACGCAGTATATAGGCCACGATCATTTTTTGCTCCGGCACAAGTGACGGACGGATACTAACAGCTCTCGTGTGTATTAATAGTATAATTAATATCCATTACTGACCAATGGTCTCGGTTAACAAGTCGTAGAGAATCAGCTGGCTGACTCTAGTACATATTTATATACCTACTCTCGCATTCGAGGTATTTTTCATATGTCGACCGGTTGCAGCTAACTAACTGCTTGTACGTTTGCTGTGTTCAAATTATATAATAAATAAATTTAGAACAATAATCATGTAAGACCACAATTTTGCACTTCAACTTGGAATATCTATAGAGAATAAACTTTATAGAATGATGTGTCTAATCAAATTTTATAAATAAACTATCAAGACACTGTCTTGTCTCTTCACAGATCCTTCTCATTTCAGGACTTATATCATTCGCAATTAGAATTTCATTTAATAAATTCGCCCTTTAAATTTCTCGATATGGAAAGCGCGAAACAAAAGCTTCTTAGAAACACTCGTCGGAGAGCAGTATTTGAAATCAAATAAATACAATACAATTTATGAACGAAGTTCAATTTGGTCTTATTCTTAATAGTAGGTAACTTTAGTTAATAATTTTGTTCTTCTTATTGTTACTACAATTTATGGATAAAATTATTAGAAAATTCTCTTATAACATATACATTTTTCCAACTCCCGAAGGTGTTAAATCTGTCAATGTTATATTATCCAACAAAAGGTAAGTGAGCGAATTAATTTTGTTACTATAAGAGTACTACCATTCAGCCTATGAATCGTGTTTGTACTGACTTTATCTTACTATGAGAAGCATCCACAAGCATATATGACTTAAATTATATCGGTTGACTCGGTTGACTCCGATTGACTCCGATTGACTCCGATCTACCGCGATCGTCGCAAGCCCTTCAAAACCAAGGTTAGGTCCGAAACTAGTTGACCTAACTCAAAAAATATACGCTATTTAAGCCGCCACATATTAATCTCGCTATGTATTCTGAGTCTATAACAGTATTTGACTATGGAAGATTTCAAGATATACATACAAAGACTAATATCTATTTATTTGTAAAACTATTATTTGAAATCATCAACATAATTATTAACTTATATATTTAGTCAGACATTAGTTTCTCCATAAGCGTTCTTCACGCTATGCGGCATAAAATTATATTTTAGCGAATTTAAAGCAACCGCGGAACATTTAACAGTTTCATGGTCGAAGAGAATGGTGCGGTGGTGCTTGCTGTACGCGCGTCTAATTATAGGTTGTTCCACCCGAGGAGCGCACAGCAGAGATCCACGTTGTGCCATTAACGAGCTGCCCGCGACCGTACCTCTCTATTTATAAGTAAAAATATAAACTGGCGTTTAATATCGATACGTGTGTACACAACACCGCGGTGACGTAACGCCGCGTCGACGTCGCCGCTGGCGCGTGCAGGACCGGAGGGTCCTTACTTTTATGTTCAAAGGGAAGTCCAATTATCTGGGGGTTGTATAAATTATAAAACGCAAAATTATTTTCGTGTAAATTCAACAGGTCGAATATTTTTTACCGTTAGGATACTTTAAACATTATATTAACGGCTATTTTCGATTAATTCCTTAAAATTAGTCACACAAGTGTGCTACCCAGTAATCCTCTTGTAATATATCCTACAGTGTGTATACCTTCATACGACAAAAATTTTAACCACAAGTCCTACTTCTTCCTTATAACATTTTGCAATAATTAAAAAACGAAGTGTTTTTTTTTATGTATTTGTATGTTTGTGATTGAAGTATTAAATCATATGTCACAGGTGTATAATAAATTTCGTAAGTAAGATAATAGTGAAATTGTAAACAGTTGCCATGATTCCATTTAAAAAAACGAGCGATAATAGCGAGAAAACGTTTAATTCAAATCCGAATTATACACCAATGAGGCACAAACGAAACGGAAGCAAGCAAGTAAAACAACAATATAAAACGCTCTAGGATTGCAGTATTATAACAATTTTCAGCCGACGCCTCGGACCACGAGATAGAATCCAATCGTTTAATTTTTATACGGATTATTAAAACGCCACTGCATCGACCGTGTCTGATAGGTGGGTGTGCTACAAAAATTTAAAAATAGAATACATATTATATGTATTTACAAATCGGTTGTACCAC
>DWEJ01001680.1:0-12587 GCA_018245835.1 Mysoria sejanus stolli | reverse complement strand
TTCGGGACCGTATTAGTTGTAATTTAGTACCTAGTAAAGTGCCTCTCGGTGACCTCACTTCGGACCGAGAAGACACTCCTAGTTTTAATACTCACGTCACCCTAACTTCGGGGACCGTGTTATCCTAATTAAGTTCATTTATAAAATCATAGTTCATAAATTTGAAACATTTGTCGACCAGTAATTAAAGGTTGTGGACTTCTTATTATGTTTGTGATCCCCACTGTGCCCCCACATAATTAGTTAATAAACATGATTATCCAAACACATTCGAATTAAAACGTACACTCGTGGACTAATTTATATGTATACTACTAGATGTACGCGCGGTTTCGCCCGCGTGGAAATCAGTGTCACATACAAAGTGTTTCCCGCTTAAATACCGACCTCGTGGGAATTCTAAGATGAAAAGTAACTTATATGTTGCTCCACAGAGAAAAGAAAAAATCAAATACCTAGACAAAACAGAGGAACAGGCGAGCTAGGGGTGAGAGCCGAGGGGGGGGGGGCGCAACACAGACTGTCCTACTACTTATTTGTAGGTACTTGATATTTTGAACAATTCACATGAATATCTTTGTGTTATTCTGATGTATACTTTATATTATTGTAAAGTTTCATTAAAATCCATTCAGTAGTTTTTACGTGAAAGAGTAACAAACATCGATCCATACTTACAAACTTTCGCGTTTATAATATTAATAGAATTTTGGCTAGATGGTGTACTAGTCAATCTAGTAACGTTGTTGTGTCAGTTACAATATAAAAATATAGAACATTTATTCGTAGTAACAACTTTAAATAAATATTTTAAACTATGTACATTAAACGGTGACTTTGACATATGCCTTCTGAATAAAATTAACGAAAACAGGTTTTTGCTATCAGTATATATGTGTAACAATCGCCATTGTGAGTACAGCTGTTTTCGGCGGGTTTTTTTTTGTTACAGCTTGTGTTTTAGCTCGTGGCGCTAGTGTAGCAATTCTGTGTATTATATTTTATCCCCCCGCGGCTTCAGTGAGATGCGAGTAGACAAAACCTTAAAAAATGAGGCTTGAATTTTTTTTCATGGTACTGTCCGCTGCAGACTGTCTTAGGATATTGTCTGTACTGCCTAGTCCGACCAAGTCTCATTATCTGCCCGGTAGACGGATCATTTTGGAACTAGTGAAAAGAGGCCATGAGGTGGTTTCCATCAGTCCTTTTGAAGAACATTCAAGGGAAAACTTCACGTGGGTCGAAGTGGAAGTGAAATCTATTTTCGACGCTGGTACGTTATATTTAAATTAAATTTGCACACTACTATAAATTAGTAAGCATTTGAAATTGTATAAAAAAAACAATAGATATTGTGTAGAATTCAACTGATTTTAGAGGTCCTGTTTTCGAAGCCCGGGTTCATATCCAGCTCTTTTAATTTGATATTCATAGTATGGGAGTTAAAGTAGGATTCCAATCCAATTCCGCAGACGACGTCGCGAGCACAGCTAGTCTTATACTAAAACGAAAAATAACCCTTTTTGAATGCGGTGGAAGCATAGGAAAGTATCTGGAAGCAATTCACAACTTAGTTATCTCAGTTGCACGTACGAGCGTCGAATCTGAACGCGCATTTTCAGCTGCTGGCTACACACGTGCAGAAAAATAATATTTAATTTAAAATAATTCTAATTCTGCCACATTGATCGTGTTGGTTGCAAGTGCGACCGCCGATCTGGAGATCTCGGGTTCGATTCCCTGGTCGAATACTACAAGATTTTCTAATTTAAATTTTCTAGTAGTGGTTCGGAGTCTGGATATGTGCCCGAAGCACGGCAATAGGCTCACCACCTATTCCATAGTGGGAAGTAGAGGTAACTGGTGAAACGTGAGTGTTCTGCATTCCTTTGCCTATCTTTCGGGGATTACATACGTGGAGTTACATTTTTTTTATAATTCTAATCCTAAAATATTTTAAAATCCATTAAATCTTATGGATCCGCGGATCTTGCGGATTTGCAAGTTTGAGACCATTTGCATTAAGCAATAATTTGCAATAATTCTAATTTCCAATAAATCGTCTTTTGAGTGCTGGATTACATTCCCTAGTCCTGAGTCCTCAATAGGCTTCCCCCCATTTCATGGTAGGGCGTGGAATGTATCAAGCGGAGCGAAGATAAAAATTGGATAAAATAATGGACAGCATAAAAATCACCCCATCCAACTGACTCATTGCTATGGTGAAGAGTCAGAATTTGTTTTTATATTAAATATACGAAATTAAACCAATCTATTATAGTATTACTTAGGTATTGTTTCGAAATAATTTGTGTTTTATCTTTTCGCAGTGCCAAATCTAAGGGAACAAATCGGCTTGGAGCATTCGTTTGTGAGTTACCAGAATTACGTTTGGTCGACTTTGAACGCGTATGTGACTTATATCACCAAACAAAGAAAATTGGCGTCATTCTTGTTACAAGACACATCGGTTTTCGATGTGATATTCGTTCATGAGTTTTTCATGCCGATATTCTACGTCCTAGGCTTTAAATATAACGCACCGATAGTGGCAATATCAACGTTTGGAGGTAGTTATTATATTGATAGATATATGAACAATCTCGCCGATTGCAGGATGCCTCATGAGTTCTCTCGGTTGAAACAGCCATTAAGCATTTTTGGGGAGACACAAAATATTTTTTTTAAGTACTATGATATTTTTGGAAGGAAATTCTATTTGCATGGCTATCAGAATCAGTTGGTATCTGAGGTGTACGGGTTGGAAAATGTTCCCGATTTAGTGGAATTGGAGGCTAATATTAATGCAGTGTTAATAAATTCACATTATTCTACGTCCGTGGTCCGAGCGAATTTGCCTAATGTTGTTGAAGTTGGTGGCGTGCATATGGAAGATGTGAAACCTTTGAATTGGGTAAGTCATTGCAAGTGAACTATCGGTTACTCACATCATTCTTCGCAATCTCATTAGAGTGAAATATTTTTTGGCCAACAGTAGGTATCTTAAACCTCGACCTTATTGTAAGTTGTCGCGACACAAAATTTGGTCAAAATAAATCGGCTAGTTCTAGCGTAATTAACGAACGAACAAACATTACAAGAAATAGTTGTTCGTAATTCGAATCATGTAATCATGCACAAGAAAGTTGAAGATTCGGATCTGCACGTGAGAATTAACATTTCTATGTTTTTATTTAATCCAGGAACTAAAACACATTCTGGATAATGCTAACGATGGAGCAATTCTACTGAGTTTCGGGTCGTTTATAGAATTTGACTCTCAAAAAGAAGAATTTGTTTCAATAATTATTAAAGTTCTGTCTTCTTTAAAACAAAAAGTGATCATGAAATTGAATACAGTCAGAGATATGTCGATGTACAATAATCTCTACGCGTATTCGTGGTTGCCGCAGAGTGATATCTTAGGTGAGATATTCCTTGTTAATTTTAATTACTCACCGTTTTCTGTCTAGTTTTTTATCTAGTTGTGTGTACCAAGTTGGAGTTATCATCAGCCTATTGCATTAAAGTCCGCTGTTGGACATCAGCCTCCTTGAGGGGTTATGCCTAAAATCCCCACGCTAGGAACGCAGGTTAGGTTAGCCTAAATAGCCTTCTCGTTCATAGCTTCACCTACTTAAGATTAGTCCGAAAACGTTATTTAGAGAACCCGAAGTAAGGAAACGTGACACTTTAGAATTCTCCATAAAATCCTGCGAAGCGTGTGACATCTGCCAATGCTGTCCTTACCAGCATGACCGACTGGCCTTCTATAGCACAGTTATACATCTGCCACAGAGAGGTGAGAAAAAGGTAATTAATTATCTTTTCCAGCACACCCGAACGTCCTCCTATTTATAAGTCATGGCGGGACGCTCAGCAACCACGAGGCCGTATACCATGGTGTCCCAATGGTATGCATTCCTTTCCAAGCCAACCAACCCATGGTATGTGAGACTAGCGCTAGTTTGGGGTACGCTATACACATACCGAAAGACAAATTGAGCGTGAAAATATTGAATTCTTCCATTCTTACATTGATATCGAACAGTAGCTTCAAGGAGAAGGTTCTAGAAGTTTCGAGACTGTTCAAAGACAGACCAATCTCACCCCTCGACACTGCTGTGTTTTGGATAGAATATTGCGCGAGAAATAGAGATGTTTTTAAACGTAATATTGATGATTCTTTATTGTATCCCTGTGTTCTTTATTTAGTCGCTTTGAGTGCGTTTTTGTTTATTTTTATTAAGTACAAGAATAAAGACAATATAAATAAAGTTAAAATACATTAAATTTGTTTTTTATTCAATATTGCATCAGCTGTATTCCCTGATGTCTTCCACTGGTATTCCTGGGACACTACTCCAGTATGTAATAGCGTAAATATATTGTATCAATATTAAATATTTTATTTTTATTAAAACATTGTGACATTGTGAGCATAGATATTGTCAATTATTTTATTGCCTCGTTGGTCGTGTTGATTGCATGTGCGACTGCCGATAAGGAGGTAAAGTTCAAATCCCCGGTCAGGCACTATAATTTATTTTTAATTTAGATTTTCTAGTACAGGCTCAGAGCCTAGATTTGTACCCGGTGTGTGGCAAAATTTACCCGCTAATCCATAGTGCAGCGTAAATGTATTAGACTCCTCTGTCTACCTCTTCAACGATCACAGGCGTGATGTTACGAACATTGATTTTGTATAAATGTTCCACAAGCTACCAAATGTACTATGTGTGTGTGTTCATATATCGCCCACAGCCGATATTACTCGTAAATGATATAAATAAAAGGCAATATTAAATAAAACTCTATATTAATATAATAATAATAATATTGTGTGTCAAAAATCCTCTTTGCACTTCCCCTCATCACCCGGAGATCTCGTTGGCGTTTCGAACGCCGCGTTTCCGACGCGCGTGTTTTTTCTCTTCCCTTTTCTTCATAACATCAGTCAATAAAACGAATAATCTGACTATTAACTATATAGTTAACACGCATCCACTCACATTAAAAAATACATGGGGATGATAATTTTTATTAATAAACAACATCCTTATTTTTCTTTATCTATATTTCCTATGTACACATTCTGCATCTAGATCTTGTAATATTACACAATTCATATAAAGTACGTTCTGAACTAAATTTAAAGCTTAACGTATAAACCTAAAAACAGAAAAAAAACAACTCCAAGCGCCCACGCAAACGCAAACTTTGATTTTATACAAAAAATATTAATATATAAATATGTATATATGTTTATATATCAGAACACCCTGTGGTTATACATCTTCCATACAAACTTTGGTGTGATATATCAGATTGTTCATAATTCGTTAAATAATATTTTAAGGTGGCATTAGATAAAAAGTATAAGATAAAAAAATCAGGTGTATTGGCTGTGGCCTGTAAAAATATGACACAAATCATTTCCTATACAACTGCAATTGAACACCTGGCATCCACAACAAAGATCATACGAAACTCTCGTGCTCCAGAACACATACTGAACAATATATATAACATTCACAAAATATTCAAATACCCCACGGTGAAGTTGAAAAAATTAAAATACATAAATCAGTGTATGTGTAAATTAGAATTACAACATGAAGAAAGACTAAAAAAAACATATAATCCATAAAAGATCTTAACCCGTTAGCGGAAAGCCATGATTTTTTTAATAATAATATATATAGAAAACTTATATTAATAGTAAAAAGTTCTTAGTTTTAATAGCGCAGAACATATTAAAAAGTACATATAAAATTTTGTATATGTATTATATGTAAATAAAATTATATACAGTAAATAGTGTTATTCGGTAGTGGATATTTACGGATTGATTAGTGTTTATGACGTCATCGGAGTCTATAAAAAGGCATATCACTGTGCTGCGATCGCATTAGCCGGACGTCTCTCAAGTGCAGAGGTCGACTACGTGACTTGGTTTTTTCACCTTATGCTCTATCAAAGCGATGTTACGATCAAATAGAACAAAGGTTAGATTAAGGTTCGTTAGTTATGATCTAATTTGATTCTATTCGCTGTTTATAAAAAGATTTGAATTTAATTTAAATTAATCTTATCTCAATGGTTTTTTTAAAACATTTTTGGAGTGATTTCCTTAGAATATAATATTATATACAATTTTTACATCAAAGAGCACAATATTATTACATGGAAATTCACAAGATTCCATACATGATTAGATCAATACGAATTTCGAAGAGATGTGTAATAATAAGACAACGTGTACACATATGTGGAAAAACATTTTGGAATACTCCAATGAATGAACAAACGATCAAGCGAATGAATGTGAACTTTCAGAGTAAATTTTACATAATATCAATGCTCGGAGATTAATATGGGGTCCATTCGGGCAAGAACATCAAGACTTGACATGACCTCTTTAAATGGGGACAAAAATTATGTCACATTAACACACGTGAGCACGTTCTTTCTAGAAAAGTCCTAACTATCAATGTATCGGTGATACGATAAAGTGAAATTAAACTTGAGTTTAAAAGTTTGAAAAGACTGCCTATATTGGAAAAAACTACAGATCACTCAAAGTGACAATATTATCTGATAAAACCTTTATACAGTGTGTATGTAAAAAGTCTGTATGTAAAAACTCTTTTGAATATATATTTTGAGTTTATGCACAGCATGTAGCGCAAGATCGTCTTCAAGTTGTTTCAATTCTTACCGTGATTTATGTGCAAAATTCCGGTACCGCGGTTCAGAAGACGCCGGTGATGGTATCGCCCTCTGTTACTAATCAGTGTAAAGTGGATATTAAGATATGATGATATAGAAACGTCATTATAGAAAAAAAATCGTTTTGTATTCCATATTATTATGTTGTTATGAAAAGTCATTTCAAGAGCGTTTGTTTAACAACAGTTCAAGAATACTAATAGGTCATTGATTTAAAAGGGAAGAACTGTACATAAAGAATTGAAGGACAGGCACCCATAACTACCCGCAAAAAGAACATTAAGAGAAACTTTGAAAAAAGAAGATGGCGGTAGTTAAGTTTTCTTGCAAGACGCCTACTGAGTGCCATAGTCAAATCCAACTGGCAAGTGAACATTTATAGAAATTATTTACCCTTTTCTACAAGAACAAGCCATAAATATAACTCAGGAGCTGTTACGGTTTGCATTTTGATAAAAAATATATAAAATTCAGAAACATGCTTGAACACGTATTAAAAGTCATACAGCCAAATGGTTTCCAAATCAATTCTCTACTAACCGGATTCAAAATTATTTAAAAAGTAATTATTGAAAATTCCTCTGAAGGTAAACATCGTAAGGAAACCTACTCACCATACTACACCTACTAGAGCTCTCCATAATGTTGTAAAGCGCGCGAAAAATATGTGAACGAGCACTTACACAAGAAGTTGGACTTCTGTCCTAACCCTACTTATCCTGGCAAGTGATATAACTTTTTTATTGTTATAGGGATATTCATCCCAAGGAATCGAAAGGAAACTGAGACCTATCGTATATACACGAACATATTTCTATTTATTACTATCCGAGTCACCGTTTAAACTCATTTTCTTTAAATCTTCCATTATGGCTATCGAGATAGACATATTTTAAATTTCGATAAGCGAACGTCATTAAACCTCTATCAAATTAACTGCTGTCACAATGACACCTGTCATCGGTATGACGCGTTTGTGGAGTTTCTCTTCATGAGCGTTTCTGCCGTTTGACTGTTGGACGTGGATCTTCATTCGGGAATTCAGGATTCATATGAATAATGCCCGGAAGTAAAGAATAGATACTAGTATTTTTTTTAACATTAAAATGCAAAACGTGTGCCTATGTGTGACAGTTTAAATCTTAGCAAGTATCATATGGTCTATGGAAGCATTGGTCAATAATATATACATACACTTATGTATATAATATCTCTATATATCTGTCTCTACGTATTCGTCCATCGTTAGCTTTATATACATTATTTAATATTACATAGTATTTTTTTAATATACAGATTGAGATTGTTATTTCGTAATTTATAACCCCACCCTTCAACTTTACATCATAACCACCTCTTGCCCTCAGAATAATCAAATAATTTTATTTTGTACACCGGGAGAGACACTTTTGTAAGCACGTTTATATCATCCGCACTCATTCAGTGGCACGTTACACGAAACAGTTGCACGACAATTTTTAATTCTATTCAGCTCAATTAACGCTAGTGTCGTGCATTTTATTTAAATTCGACTAGTTAGTCGCACGAAGCACGATATTGTCACAACATTATATACACCAGCGGTACCGTCTTGGTTCAGCACAAACAGTTTTGCTATTCATAGTTTAAGAGCGAACGCATACAGCGCTCTGTTGCCATGAAAACTGCTACGACAATATTAACTCCAAGACAGGACGGTGAATCATGCGCAACGTAAAACATCTTTGAATTTATTTTATTAAAATTTTCCACATGCTTATCGATAAGAAGCGCTATACGTCACTATCATTGCCATAGGAGCTGTATGTGCGAGGGAGAGGGAGATATACTGTCCTGACCAAGCGTTCTATTGAGGCAGCTGTAGCGAAATGTTGCCCATAGTGTAAAACAATTTGTCTACATTTTTCACTGAAGTGAACTAGTTCAAACAATTCGTCTTTGAATAAGAATAAAATATAAAGACACGATCACATTCATTCAAATTCAAAATAAATACATATACAATATATAAAAGTGTATACGTACGCGACAATCTTAATATAAAAACCGAATACGCATATTATCACGTATTAGACATATTATATGCTATTCGAAAGTCACCCGACATTTTTCTATACAATTGAAAAATAAAAACATTTAATCTACAGTCTTAGCCGTTAACAGAGATAAAAATAAAATGGACGACGACTGTGTTACGGCGGTTTAAGGAGCTCCGTTTTTACATTTCGATCCGATATTCGATTTCGATTTTGAAAAATATTATAATTTCACATAGGTTTTATATGAATTTTCCGTTCCGTCTTCTTACCGGATCGTAAGTGCTTCGAACATATCGGATCCGATATCTTTTGAGACACACAACAAACACTATTGATGTTTTTGACATGCACAGACCTTCATAGCGTCCGATACCGGTTCCGGATATCGTATCGGATATCGGATCGGATAATAATGTAACCCATCTGCGCTCATTTCAAAAGCCGAAACACGATTGAAAAAAAAAACCACTTCGGCTAGCAGTAGAGCATATCTCATATACAGCTCTAGCAAGGGCGCAGGTAAACGGGCGTTGAAAACGCAGCGTTCGCCGCGCGGTGTGCCGCGCGGTGCGCCGCGTGCCTACTGCTTGAGCCGCTTGTAGTTGGCGAGGTGGCTGTTGAGGTGCTGCGCCAGCTGGTCGGCGCGCGCGAACGACGCCTGCAACAGTGGCCGCGGGTCAGGCGGAGACGGTACGTACGTTGCTGAGTGTGACTAAAGTTTATACACTTCAATAATTATTGCATTGAATAGTTTTTAATGTGGCCGACATTAGAGTGACTTAGCGACAATATAAACGTCGGTGATGATATGTCACATACATATTTGTGCATGTGTGGATGTGTATGTGGTGAAGAGGGCCATAGCTAAAGATCTGTGACAGTGTATCTGCATGCATCTATCTCTGTATTAGTCTTTGGGTGCTTATGAGGGTGCCACAGATATCTAAATATGGATAGATCATCCTATAGTAATATACTCCTAATGTTATCAGTTATCAGAGAGCGAGCGAGACGGTGTGTGTGTGTGTGTGTGAGAGAGAGAGCGACCTTGCAGACGACGCAGCGGTACAGCTGGCGCGCGTGGTTGTGCATGTGGCGCGTGAGCGAGTGCGCGTGGCCGAAGCGCTTGCCGCACTGCGCGCAGGCGTGCGGCAGACGCGCGGCGGGCGGCGCGGCGGCGTGCGCGCACGCGCGGTGGCGCCGCAGCTGCTCCCAGCGCGCGAACGTGGCGCCGCACGCCGAGCAGCGCCCTGCGGCACACGCGCGCAACATCACAGTAATGCAATATGCGTTTCCCTGACACGAAATCGTACTTCCTCACTGCGGAATCGTCGCTGATTTATATACAAGTTCTACCACCTAATTTTTATATGCACTATAGTATTGTTTCTACCCAAAAACACATACTACAATAATCATGTAAGTTGATGTTATTTTTAATCTGTGTCTAGTTTTTCTTTCACGTATCGAGCACCGCACTCTAGTAAAGACTATATAAGGGTATGGGCAAACAAATAAATTAAAATAAACTAGTGTTATAGGTTATAAACTAGTGTTATAGTGGAAAACCGCACGCACCGGCCCGCTCGTCGGCCGTGTGGTCCCTGTCGTGCGCGGCCAGCTCAGCCTCGTCCTCGAAGCACTTCCTGCACACCTCGCAGCGCACGGTCATCGCGCCGCGGTGCGCTTCGGCCCTGCGACACAGACCGTACAACACATACGTAATGCTTATTCTGTTGTCCGCCTAGATCGACAAGGCGTTCATTACTGGCAACACTAACTTGTGCTCCCAGAGCTTCTCGCGGCGGTTGAAGGTCTCGTTGCAGCAGTCGCACTCGTAGCGGTCGGAAGAGCGGTTCCGCGCGCGCGAGTTGCCGCCGCCCTTGCTCTGGTGCACGCGCCGGTGGATCCTGCGGCGCGGCGGCCGGGAACAGAGCAATCATAACAACACGAGCAGTGAAAAACGCAAACCATATAGTTACGGCAATTCGCTTATATACAACAAAAGAATTAGGTGTTTGCTTTGTTGAATTAAGTTGAGCTAAGAATTTTTCTATACAACTCCAAAGACAATCCTGGCGGTATTTGCGTGAATCTAGTAATTAAATTATAAATTCATTAATAATATTCGGTTCGAAGAGTCGGCAGGATATCTAACAGATAGTGTTAGAACACGAGCCTCTCGTCTCAGCACCGTATTCGGTCTCTCGAAACCATTCTATCATTCCTTCTCCATCGCGACACTCACTTGAGAGACACCTTGGTTGAGTACCACTTGCGGCACACGTGGCACTGGAAGCTCTTGTCCGCGGACTCGTTGTCCGACTCGCTGATGTCGTCGTGCGGCGCGCCCGGCGCCGGCGCCGCGCCGCGCGAGCGCTCCGGGTCCGACTCCGAGCCGGAGCCCGCCTCCGACACCGTGCCGGATCGGTTCGTGCCGCTGAACGACCACGAGCCAAACGAGCTGCGCCCAAGCACACGAGTTAATTATTCAGCTTCGTGACACATTAGTAATCTACGACTAATACACAAAAGCGGTAGAATCCTTTAATCAGTCGAACAGACACCACATCACCTTCATTGTTAATCCTGTGAGGAGACTCATCTTATAAAGCAGTATAACTGTTAAACATGCAAGACCGAACAGCTTGAGTGCAGGCCATTTCTGTTTGCAAAACAAAAGCAAAATTTATTTATTCTTGTAAACTAAAACGTTTAACTAATAAGTGGAAGGGCCTAACCGATGTCCAATAGCACTAACTGCCAGTCAATCATAGAACATTAGATCATGTGGTAGATGCTATCTGTGGCTGTATTTTTCTCCTCTTTATCGACACTAACTTTTCGCTGGCGGCGGCGCGCGGCGCGCCGGCCGGCTCGTCGCCGCTGTCCGAGTCGCTGTCCGAGCTGCCCGACGAGCTGGAGCTGCCGGACGACGACGACGAGCTGCTGCCGGACGACGAGCTGCCTGCAAGTGTACCGCCGTGTTAGCTAGCCCGAACAACACCATCATTAATTTTGTTATTCTTGCACATACTTCATATCACAATTTGTATTTAGCCGAAGGGATTGACAGAGGAGTAAGGTACACTCCAATGATTCACCTGTTGTTATACTATCCACCACTAAATAGCGGGTTAGCCCGTTGCCATACACGAGGTAAAATTCCAGACTGAGCTCCAACTGAGATTACTGTGACGCACCAGCTCACTTTTCAATTCTACTTCATGTTATGTTTACTACAGTTGGCTATTCAAAACTAACAGCTTTAACTAGTTGAACACGAAACACCGGTACACCGGATCATTATGCCGTGATTCAGAATGGACCTAACGCCATCTGTTATCCATTTAAGAAAACCTCTGCCCACCTGAACTGCTGCTTCCTGAATCCGAATCGGAGTCCTCCAGCTTTTCCACTTGGGCGTCCACATCCTTCACAGATGCACCTGTTGAAAAAATAACAATAATATCATGAACAACTCACATATCATCTGATGCCAGACTAAAAAAAAAACTTAAATTACGATTGCCAGACACTTGATCGTTATTATAAAAGTTATATAGGTATTATAAAATAAAGCTGTGGATTTTGTAAATAAATAAATAAATTATCATCACTGCTGGACATAGGATTGCCCTAAAGAGCGCAATCGTGATTATGGGAAAAAACACTCATGGAATGGCTCTTTATATACATACATAAATTTTCACCTTCATGCCTTGTATCATCCAACTGCTGGACATGAACCTCCTCTAAGAATGGGAAGCGGTTCAGCCACAGCCTCTAGCAACACTTAACTCATATATATATATA
>DWEJ01001679.1:0-12588 GCA_018245835.1 Mysoria sejanus stolli | reverse complement strand
CTACACATCATCTATCCCGATTACATGTAGTTAATATGTACATAATATGTACAACACAATCGTTTGTGCTGTTTTATTAGTTACTCGCTAATCGTTCCGAAACTTTTTTTTTATGTTAGACTTATTTTAAAAGCGCTTCTTTACTATGACTCTTTACCAATCTTCCCGTATTTATGGTCACAGAAAGTTGAAAACACGTACGTTTGGTGACTCTTCATAAAACGATAACTTATTACTAGGCCTTACGATACGACGAAGTGTTAGAAATGATAAACTTAGTAATAAAATTTAGCATGTTTAATAAAACTCCTCCACTAACAGAAAAGTATATAATAAAGTATAACATATCAACAAAGAGCGGCGGTGACCACTTACATTCAGCTAAATTGAATTGTTCACATTGAACATGATGTATCAGTTCACATTGAACATGATGTACCTACTAATTGTATTTCATATAAAAAAATATAGTTAAATAGAACAATTAGAAGAATACAAACTATGTTTGTGAAAAGGCAATCTCGTTCAAACCAGGTGGATTAGGCGGAAAAATATACGTATAATTAATTGATACCCATAGCACTCCGGCGTAGGAAATACGATCATATGAATAATTCATTCGAGATAACGACCAAAATAAGACGATTGTTCGCTTCTCAGAACGCACCAGCGTTTAGCTTTTTCAACCCAACCTCCAGAAAAGAGACTGACAAAAAATAAAAATACACCCCGCATGAATTAAACATAGTATGATTAATTAGACCATTTGGTTTTTTATTATTTTGCTAATAAGGACCATGTCACGCTGTTTCGCCTTAACATGACATTTATAATTGTAATAATGTATTCGTTATATGCAAAAATATAGAGTTCACATGCCTGGCCAAACATTTTGCAAAATAAAGAAAATAACTCATATGTACTATTTAGTAACATACCAAGTGACCGATGTCTAAGTTTCTATTTATTATCTCATATCTTAAATATTTAATTAAAAAATATATTATTAGAACCATAAGACAATATTAGTTTACGTATACATCTTTTCTATTTGTTTTCCGTCGTATGTTCTATCAAAAAGCTATCGATAAAATCAAAAGGTGACACAGTTGTTTTCATGTTTTAACATACAAAAGAACTCTGAAGCCTTATTTGAATGTGCTTTGATTTAAAAAAAAACAACAAAGAAAATAATAAAATATTATATGGACATGTTATTTTTATCGAAACGGTCCTCAAAAAATTAAGTTTCGTTTTAATCAAAATTACTTTTGGGGTGGAAATAAAAAACAAAAAATACAGCGTAACATATTTATAATAAACATAAAATTAATTAAATTGGATATAGTTGATAACAGCGTAACATATTTATAATAAACATAAAATTAATTAAATTGGATATAGTTGATAAAGAATTAATGTCTTATTTAACATAACATTATTATTTTTGCCCAAACTGTTACCACGAGCGCTGACAATCCCGACATAGGGCCAGAGCACACGCGATAAGTCAAGTTAATAACGATTCAATCATTCAATTTCTTGACCAGAACTACTAATTGAATGAATAACTGTTCGAAATTTGTTACGAGTTTTCCATCAATTGGATAGTGCCAAGTACGCGGATTCGGTTCTAGAACGCCATATTGGCATATAGTTAATGCCCTGGCTGCCTATAAACAACAGCGTAGGCGATGCCAGTAGCCGTGCCCTGCGGTCCTCTCCCTGCATGATCAGTGGGAGTTATGGGCAAAAGCCTATAAAGCCTATAAAGCCTATGTCTAGCAGTGGAAATGAACGGTCTAATGATTATATAAGTTACTGTACATATGTTCAGTTGCTGATAATTTTAAAACCGTTGTAATAGTTGCCGGGGATATTACGAACACATTTCTGTATAAGTTACTGTAATTTAAACATATTAAAGAAAGGCGTATACATACTTAAGGGGATCACAACTTTTTGCTAAGCAGGTGCTATGCCCATGCGCACCTCTGTTATTTATAAGGGTTCCACCATTCGCGTTTGGAAAAAACAAAATGCCATCACAATCATCAAAGTTGTCCCACTGCAGTTGTCATTTGTAATTTCATAATGGAAATGGACATTTCAATAATTTCCGAAGACGCCTTAATTAGTTTCTGTTTCTTTCTGTTAATAAACAATTGACAAATGTTTCACTATGAACCTGTGAGCGATATGCGAGTTAATCTTCCGCGACTGACATTAACATTACGTTCATCTTTACAAGCGTCCTTTATTTTATTTAACTTCAAATTTTCCGACTTTATCGGGTTTTCCGCTCTGCCCTCTTTATTATGTATTAAATCATTCATAAACACTACTATTGTTGTCATACATTCTTTATTTTTAGATCATAATAATATTTGTTTGTTTATTTAACGTAAAAACAAATCTTCAAAGTGCTCTACTGAAAAGTTAGAAAATATCAGATCAGTCATTGTTCTACGATTGCGACGATATACAATCCACTTAATACTTAAAGAAAAACGATAATGTCAATGAATACGACAGAAAATGAAAGCAATTGCCTAACTTGGCGTATTGATTGTGGTTGAATGTTATCTGTGTCCAGTGTTAAGCTGCTTCTGATTACAAATTGACACATATTTCATCTAGCTTTGAGGCAGTTGTAGTTGTTGCGTTTTAAATTTAAAGGCGTGGATGGCCGGCGGTCATACTTCATTACGCGGTCAACCTTATTCTACAAGTGAGGTGTCAGTCATAAATATTGACGGATAGGAGTGTACTGTAGGAGTTCGATCCTACATGGAGTCAATAAAAATACAGCATCTAAGCTACATCAGGATACACGAACAGGACACCAGGTGCGCGACGACAAACTATTACACATTACAAGTTAATATTTTTAAATAAACGTGACACGACGCTTGTAATCCTCGAAGAGGTAGGCAGAGATGTGATTTAATATGTATATTTTTTACATGATTTAATTATATTATGTACAAGCATTAAAATTAATTATACATAAATTGGTAACACAAAAGTAATCATATTATTACTTCGATTTCTGTTAATTTTAAATGCGTAAAAATCACGTATTTATAAAACATCGGCCCATCGGTGTTTTAGTATTTTATATAAATTGGTATTCGGTATTGTGTATAGTACTTTGATGTCGATACCTGATACCGACACACAATTACTAGTAAGGCATGAGCTTGTTTGCTATTTTATGTAAAAAGTTGAACTTTCGCAACAATTTTATATAATATACATGTAATGTATTTAGATATAATATAATAAATATAGAGATAAAATTTAATAAATAAAAAAATGTACGGCATGCTTGGCTAGCAGAGTTAAAAAGTCTGATGCTGATAATATTATGGTTTTTTTAACAAAGTCATCGGAACGTGCCAGAACTTATACTTTGTTTTTATAACATAGACGTGTGTCATTACGGCCATTGATTTTAATCAGCCAACGAAAGTGAAGTTTTGTAAGTTGATACAAAATTGTAACGGACTATCTCATAATTCATAACAAATTGGTATCGAATTGATCCGGTTTTAAATGAGTATGCGTTGGAATCCTTGCTAGAACTTGCTTAAGTATTGAAATGAGATTTTTTATGGAATCATTATTAAACATAGATTCACGTTATCTCACAGTGGGGGCAACTTTGTACCTACAGAATCATTTTATGCGTCAAAATAAGGAACTGCGTGTGACAATAAAAAGCTACCTTAAAAGCATTTTTAAAAACATCGCTCTAAAAAGTTTAACCAAAGTAATAAGTTAAACTTATATTCACGTAAATTTAATTGAATTATAAAAACGTTTCAAATAATATGCATATACAATTAATACTCCATATACTTTCATTCGATCTTTTTCATCGATCTTCCGTTCCGAATATCGGATCAATGTCATTCCAACTGATCCGCGGATATAAATTATTAAATATAGACCATAATTAACTTACTGTTAAACTTTTCGTGGGTGTTCACGGACATGATAATATACGTAAGAGCTTAATTCACGTTTATTTCACCAATGCCAGGTTCATTACGGGGTAGGCAGAGAGATTTGAATATCCAATTATCTTACTGACCTATGGTGCTTATTCCAATATGCTCCATGAGTGGGGAGTGCCAAACGTTATGTAACAACACGTGATATCTCAGTACTGCGTAATCGAGGTTCTTACCGATAATAATTTTCATTCGGATTATATTCCTTGATTAATTAGATAAAAATAAAATTAAATATACTTAATGCGAGGGAGCTACTAATCATATTGTGGACAAATTTATCTTTGTATTTCTAGCTGTGTTGTTTATGATTATGCCATTTTTAGTATCATGCAACGACGGTGTTGCCATTTCTTGTATCATGTGTACTAACACAACAGTACTAATGACCGTCTCCGACATATATTTCATTTAATATAGTTCAAATTTTACGATAAAATCACGTGTAGTAAATAATAATTATTTACGTTAAAAAGTGCTCCCGTAGTTTCGAAAGAATACATTACAAAAACCTTGCAATAAGAAATATTTACTACACCGATAATTAATAAGTAGATATTACCCCGGTAATAATTTTACATTTTTCCATTGGCTCCACTATTCCGAGTTTTTTTCATAAATTCCCATATTTTGGCATAACACCGATGTTACAAATTTATTTAAAATTACTTATAACATATTTTTCAATTTCAATATCTCTAAGCGATCACATGAATCTCGGACAGTATATTGTGGAACCTTTCAAGAATGTTAATTTAAGGTCAAGCAAGCACATTTTAATTGTTGGGGTAAATTTTCTTGGTGTTGCTTGAAAAATGGCAATTGCATGAAAAGCGAACATTAAACGAGATTTTCAATAAGTTTTTTGTTTTAGTTTTCTCCATTTCTAACTTTAGTACTTTTATGTTATAATCTACTAATAGCTTTTAACAGCAGCTTTTATTTAAAGACAATATAAAAATAATGTTTTAACGCGATTTTAATGATTTGTACAACTTGCATAAAACTTTTCCAATAAATAATATCTATACCAGAAAACATATTTTATTATAATTTTCTGAATATAAGGAACCCTCATATGCTTTAATACTATTTAAACTTTTAATAAATAAAATATAAGCATCGTACGTCTGATTAATCCATAATTTTTCTGTAATGTTAAGAGGAATTAAAAGACTAACCTTCAACGCTTTTCAAATTCATCTATAAAATAAGAATGTTTTGTTAATATTTATATTAAATTAACAATGCACAATTCCTATTAGTAATTATAACCTATGCAAAATCTTAATGCACAGCCCAAAATATTAAACATTCTTCCGATTGTTGAAAATGAATGTGATTTTTGACATAACCAACAATTGGAATGCAATATTAATATCCTGCGCAAAAAATACCTTTAGTTCCAAAGCGTAACGCGGCTCTACTCTTATTGTCTATTGCAGCAGGTAATTGAACAAATGTATTATTTTACTATTCACCTTTATAACGTTCCATTTTCTTTAAGCATCTTTCCTTTTTCTAAAATCTATTTAGGCAGAAAACTACAACTAAGATACTTTTAAAAATTGTTTCCCGCGCACAATATTTTAACCGCTAAATGATTGTAGAATTTCTTTGAAAGTGACAAGTACACGTTTAAATTGACCGGTAAATAATCTAAAATGTCTTATGCGTTTCATGATTGAAATTTTAAAGAGGATTCTTCTTCAATAAATCATTTCTTTTCGGCATATTGCTTCAATTTATATACATATATTTAAATTTGTTTTGGTTTTAGGTGCATTGCACGCTGGGATTACAATCCGTTTTTTAAATACTTGGCAAGTGCCGTCGCGGTCTCAAATGGATGCAAAGTTCAGCATTGACTCGGCGCGATCGGTTCACGAGCCGATAACGTATTTAATTACATTATAAATTACCCGACACACTTCCCGACCAACGATAACACACCCGCCGGCGCCAAATGCACATAAAACTTAGTAAGAAGCTGTAGATACACGAAGAAATGTTCATGCCTTGTACGACAAGTGCCTCAAATTTCAGTCGCACACGACACATAATCCTACATTTATTAAAAAAATACGCAAACACGGGGCGTCTCAGTAGCCAACAAGAGGGCCACCGACCCCTTAAACACCGATGGGCCATAATTAATCGGTCGGCACATACCTAAACACAGCGGGCATGGCGCTGACCACGCGCCGCGAACTCCAAAACACGTTCAAAAACGCACTCCGTTTAACACAACACGCACGTTACATTCTCGTTATCACACACTGTTGTCGCTTGTTGCACTCGCGATGCACGTAATATGGTACACTCATTATTTTGTTTATCGCCGGCAGTTTTGGTCGGAGGCGAGCGGACGTGAAACAAACCACGGCCGGCCGAGCGCCGCGAGTCTACTGCAAACAACAATGGTGCGACGCGCGCGAGAACGAACTGCTACACACACAGCTACAAGATTCTCACACAGAGAGGTGCCTCGTGCACCGACGTGCGCATATAAAAAACCAACGATCGGTATGCAGACGTTCGGTTTGAGCAGGTCCTCGGCTTGACGCTGTTTTCGTCTGCGGTCCAGGGTGGCCGCGATCGAACTAAAATTTTCCTAACGTCTTCCAATCAGAAATAGATAGCATGCACTCAAGTCGTTAAAACAAAATTTTTTTACTTACAGTTAGTCAAGTAATTTAAAGTAAATCGTTTATTAGATCTTTAGCATCCAAAATGTTTCTTCTCATATTATCATTATTTTAAAGCGGTATTCACTAGCGCGGGTGAAGAGTTGTGATGTCAGATATAATTTCGTAGGTATGTGTGAAGATGTGTATGTTTAATTTAAAAGTATATGAAATTTATTTCGTAAAGGTACTTTATCTTATTTAAGTACTACTCCATCCATGTTTTTATCTTGGGGTATTTAAATGAACACAAGCGAAAAATATTTATATACAAAGCTGCTATTAATAATTTATAATATTGGTTTATTTTGATGTTTCTTATTTATTTATTAATTAGTCGTAGTATATATGTTTCACTGCATACAACGTCAAAATAATTAATATATGTCATATATTTATATTGGATTATAAATAACACAATAAAATTATTCGTTAATTCGTTTTAAATTTAATGAAATTTAATCTAAATACTTTCAATATTTTCTATTTTTTTCTTATGAATTAATTAGAAACAAAATTTAAATTGTTTATTGGATACTATATAATAATATATAACAAGCTACACGTATAATTTGTTATGTTCTTAAATTACTAAAATCTTCAAAAACATTAGTGTTTAACGGCGGGTAAAATTTAAGATGTGGCAACACTAGAAACAAAAGAACGGCAGTCAGCGAACCTTGAGTGGGCAGGCGATACGATTCGAGCCTGCGCCCGAGTCAGCGCGCCATGTTGCCAGCGGCGAAAATGGGACAACGCTCTACAATCATCGCATCCTCTCACTCGCCCGCTTGTTAGCGTTATTGCGTGACTATACTCTACCGTAACTATACTCGTCAGCGACTGTACCACACACCCACACGCACAATATTGTTATCTTACACGAAATTTATAACGAGCAAGTCTGATTTCGTCGCAGCGGACACTCCTAAATTCTTTGCAGAAGGATTTCTTTTTTCCCAATCTTACGCCTTCGTTAGCCTGGAGCGATATAAAATTATAATGCATGCCAGTATGTAGTTAATTTAGCGGGATTTGTATCGTTATTTTGGCAACACTGCCCTCGTTGTCGCTGGCGGTTGATGTTGTGTGAATGGACTCGATGAATGTTGAATGGTCTTTATTAGAAGTACCTAGAAACAATTTGTTTGTACGGGAAATTTGATAGCGGAACGTCAGCGTCAGTTCGTATCGCGATAAGCGTGTCGAATTCGTGTGGGTGGTATAATTGAAATTTCATACTTAGGTGCTCACAAGGTGTGCGAGACTTTTTAGATTAGAATAATAAAATAACAATTATTATTATATACGGTACGTGTTCAAGTGGTCAAGTGTCGAACACATTCTATATTATAAATAGGTGTTCATTAAAACAAGTTCGGAATTCCCGCTAGTTACCTAGGAGTTACCTAGGAGATGGTATCTCCAACGTACCGGTGACTTCTTATTCTCCTCTCAGTAGAATAAGTAGTCGCACATCACCTTTTGTTAATTACGATACGACGACAGTTTACGACTACAGATACCATTCGTTGTTTCTGGGATCGCTTGCTAGGATGTTTGACTTCTGTTCATGCCGCCTGGAATCCCGAAAGCTTGTTAGTCGAAAGTTTCAACAGCACAGGATTTTCCCGAGTAAATATTTTGATCCCGAGTGACAGGAACATGCCTAAGAAGCCAATCGTTGGGGCTATTTTGAATATCAATAAATTAAATGAAAACATTTGAATGTCGTTAGAACAGAATGACTAATTCTATTTGAGACTTTATGAACTGTGGGCTACATTAAGCACTTTATATAAGTTGTTTCTTGCAGGGATATTATGGAGGTCGGTAACCGTATCCGAAACTATCGGATATCGGAAATAAAATTCTATAGGTCACCATAATCGAATTTGATATAAAAGTTTCAAATAATTTCGAATAGGAGCGAAGAATTACATAACTGACTGGTTTACTAAATTATAATTTAAATATGTTGCTCAATTGTTACTTATTTGTATTTTGCTTTATTTTACATTTCCTTTAACACTAATATTCGTTCCTGAAATTATCTAAAACTGGCAGATAATCCGATATAATTTCATATTTGTAACCGTATCTGAAAGCAATATAATATTATTCATAATTCCGTATACCTACACATCCAGATCCAAATTTCGTGTCCATAACCTGGCTGGATACAATACTCGTATTATTAACAATAGATGCCACGCTGCCACGCTGGCCATTATCGTGCTGGGAGATAAATTAAAATTGAATGTATGCAAATGTATAATCCAATTAAAAAAACATTGTTACATCGCAAGATCACTTAACAATTATAATATGAGGTACTATTATAAAAATATTTATAATGAAGCGATTTGGCGGAAAATTTCGAATCAATTTGTTTACGTCGTATTATGTACATGTGTTGTTCAAAGGTTATCGTTCTCTGTGCTTGACCTATTTAAAAATAACTAAATGTTGACTGTGACTATTCTACATTATAATTTGTATCCCATTCAACGTTGATGGGGTCACGGGAGACTAGAAAATTCTAATGTTGTCCTCAGGCATAGCACCTGAAATCGTAATAAGGCTTTTAATTTCATTTAAAATTAGGAGCAGTGATGTAACGCAGTAGAATAACATCAGGTGGTTTTGGCAACTCTATTAAATTATAATAACAAAAACACAAAAGTCCATAATACAAATATTTTAACATCGGCTGTACCGCTGTAGGCGTTTTGTAAGAAAATTATGTTTTTTATTAAAAGAATCTTAGCCCAAACTTTCAAAAGTAATAAAACGCTAACATATAAAATAATTAAACTTAAATATTCAATTAACATTAATTCTTAGGATGTTACGAATCAATTTTATTACAAAACTTTCGTGTAATATATCTAGTTATGTTACTAGAGTTATATTATTTCAATATAGTCCTAAATTCATATTAAGTTATCCTGCGAATAAGTTTTGTACAGTTCACAGGTTGATCAAAGTTTATGCCCATAATGAAATATAAAAACTTGTAACTATTGCAATCAAATATGTATTAACAGATGAAAACAAACTTAACGACTTAACTTAATTTTTAATTTTTTATTTTTCCGACCCTTTTACCGTTCCACTGTTGAAACATGGGTCTTCTTTCAGAATGAGAGGGTTAAGGCTATAGTCTGCCACGCTACCCAAGTGCGGGTTGGCAGACTTTTAATTTGTCAGGCAGGCTTTGTTGGCGGAATTTTAAGATGAGCAGGTGTCCTCATGATGTTTTCCTTCACCGGTATAGTAAGTGATATCTAAACTTAAAACGCATAGTTTATAAAGAGGTGCGCGCCAGGGTTTGAACCCGGTCTCCCGAAATATAAGGGCGAATTTTAAACAACTAGGCTATCACTACTAAATTTATATCCATTATATTTGAGACCGCCGTTACTCCTTATTTTGATAAAACAAGATAATACGTTATGCAGCTTTGTATTAGAGCATGACAATGAAAGATAATTAACATGAAACGGCTAAAACATTGGAACTCAAATAGTATAAATGAAATTTTCTTCTCACAATATCTAAAAAATGTATCTTCAACCGTACAAACTAGGCAGGCGAAACGCCGACAAGAAAAAAGTTATATGAAATTTGCATCGCAAATAATGGCGGACAAACCTTTCTCACTCGCGCAGTTTGGTTTCTCTTTCTACATATCGATGTGCGCCATGACAGCTATTTGACAACTATGACGGTGGAGCTTATAAATAAGTTTCTAATGTGTTTTAGATTGTTTACTTTTTCAACTTAAAAATAAAGTTTTTTAACAGGTATTTCTTATTAATTTCAGGTTAATCTGCTAAATTAAGGGAAATACATTTATTGTTTTACACAATGCCATCGAAAAAGCGGTCAATAAAGTGTGAAATTTGTGGATATATCGTGCTAAACATAAAGACGGCATAAAAAGAAAGTTTATGGCAAAATTCCCATTGAATGAGTCTATAAGCAACTATAAGCAATTCTTACAAAACCGATTTTGCTAAAATCAATTTTTGGTCGTATTGTGTACTAGTGTTGTACTCTAACAATCGATAACTTGGGTCGAAGTTAGGCTAATACTGCTCACATTTATAAGTAAATAAATATGTTAAAATATAACATATTTTCAGATGCCGACAATGGGTTAAGTTTGTAGGAAAAGAAGATTTCATATATATTGTCATAGAAAAACTCCATTCCTTGAAATATGTATGTGGTGCTCACTTTTAAAACAAATTCTTTAGAATTCTTAAGAAGTCTGCAGTACCATCAATGAATCTGAGAGCAATAGGTAACCTACTTTAAATAGATGCCGTTATGTTCGCTCTTTTCTCCAAAAACAATGAAAAATTTTAGAAACCTATAAACAATAAAGGAAATATCTCTTTAAAAATAGCAAAATACACATCAACCTTTTAAGAAATGTTTTTGTAAAATCTTATTTTAGCTTACGTTGACAAAATATAGCTATAAAATGAACATATTTATATTTTCACACACATGAACATCATATTTCTTCGTTTTACATGTCTGCAATTTAATTAATTTCAATAGTAATGTAAAGACACAAATATTATCAAAGCGATCTTCATATATAAAAACGTTTGAATCAGATACAACGCTCTTTGAGTCTCTTCGTGTTATTGTAACTACTTTTAATGTCTTTGCATCGGTTGGAAGAGAAACAAATTGTTTAAGTGGACTTTTAATAGAAGTATTTGTAATTTGTGGCACTAGGCACCATTTGTACACTATTTTATACAATAAAATATAAATGTAATTAAAATGTTATTTTTTAATTAATGGTTTTATTTCGTGTCCAGATTTTGTTCAACCTTGTGTTACTAATTTATTTAGCTCTTTAAACATAATACAATGTTGAACTTGAATGTGGACTGACTGCCTAATTTTAATTTTTAAATTATCACAATCATTGCTGGTACCTACTATACGTATACATTTTTTTCGATATCGATAAACAATAAAGAACAGCGCAGCACTATTTGTTAGATTTTTTAGGTTGGTACAACAGTCATTTGAGATATTTTGTTTTCAAGTTGGTAACAGAATGCGATGTAAATAGATTCCACTTCCTTGTATGGGAGTCCCGTCTCTTAAATGTAGTGGTTATATTTTCCTTGTAATTGAGTTAACCATAATTAATAGAAATATGCTATTGCGGAATTTTTTGTCGTATTTTTTTAGATTTGCAATTCTTTATTACTTTAGTGTATCTCTGCTAGTAGCTCCCGGCTAACAAAAGTTTTCAACAATAATCGTTATATCTCCCGTTCTTATGGAATTCCTGGGACAAAAACTATCCTATGTTTTACAGACAGAGTTACTTTCGCTGTTATAATATTAGTAATGATTTCCATTCATAGAATGGACATATAGAAAATATATTATTCAATTCTTCATGAACTACTATTTTGTTTTAATATTCCGTACAAAACTTTCACAGTTGACATTCCTGCGTCATCTTTTCCTGCTTCGTACTGTCAGGAACTATCTAGGCAGCGTGCTATGTCCCAGACTACGTATTGCTTGTCAACAGAAGAGATTATAGGCAAACGAGAACTTATTGTTATTAGAACAACCGCAAATTAAAGGCTCCCGGTGCGTCGATGGCGGCCACCATCGCGAATGTTATATTTACTTTGTTAATAAATAAAATTCTAGACACGTGCTTTGTTATAAATTTAATGCTCATCAAAAAATATGAAAAAGCATAGTGACATTCATAAAAGTTTAAATATTTAATGAGTATAAACAAACCCACAACATCTTCATGGAAGCCTTGTCCACGGAGTCTCCAAGTGGAGTTCTCGTGTATTTTCTAATTTCGAATCCAAAAGGCA